>JANTPM010000006.1:36109720-36125765 GCA_025434745.1 Erythroxylum divaricatum | reverse complement strand
AATCAAAGTTGAACCCACGAGCAAAGAAGGCTCTATTTATGGGCTTCAATGCTGGAATTAAAGGATATCGTTTATAGTGTCTAGAGTCAAAGAAGACAATTGTTAGCAAGGATATTACCTTTGATGAATTTGCCATGTTAAATAAAGTAACTCTAGAAGGGGCTGATTGTACTTACCAGCAGGTGGAGAGCATGCAGAAGCAGGTGGATTTTGAACAGACAGTGGTGATCTCAACAAAAAGTACCGCTAGTGGCTCTCTTATGGCAAAAAAAGAGTTAGATGAGGAAGAGATCCTGACCCACGAACTTCCGCAACAATCAGAGTCAATTGTCGTTAGAAGGACGAGACGAGAAATTCAAAAACCTGCTCGTTTTACTGACATGGTAGCTTATGCACTCCCATTTGTAGATGATGTTCCATCTACCTTCCTAAAAGCAATTCGAAGTTTAGAAAGTGGCAGATGGGCAGGTGCAATGAGAGAGAAAATGCAATCTCTTGAGAAGAACAAGACATGGAAGCTGACACAACTACCGAAGGGAAAGAAGGTAATTAGATGGAAATGGATCTTTGCAAAAAAAAAGGATTTCCTGACAAAGATGATATTCGCTACAAGGCAAGGTTGGTGGCTAAAGGCTACGCTCAGAAGAAAGGAATCGATTATAATGAGCTATTTTCTCTGGTTATTAAACATTCTTCCATTAGAATTTTATTGGTTTTGGTAGCACGATTGAATTTGGAGGTAGCTCAACCTGATGTGAAGACTACATTCTTACACGGTGACTTGAAGGAGAAAATCTATATGTCTCAACCATATGGATACAAGGTTGCTGGTAAAGAAAACTGGGCTTGCAAACTGAACAAATCATTGTATGGACTGAAGCAATATCTAAGGCAGTGGTAAAAATGATTTGACAAGCTTATGAAGGGTCAGAAATACACAAGAAGCAAATACAATCATATAGTTGCGCCAAGATGGGTCCTATATTTACCTACTCTTATATGTTGATGATATGCTGATTACGACAAAAATTCAAAGTGAAATTGACATATTGAAGGCTCAGTTGAGTAAAGAGTTCAAGATGAAAGATTTGGGGAAAGTCAAGAAAATTCTTGGCATGGAGATAAGTAGGGACAAAGAGAGAGGCAAGCTTTGGTTGTCATATAAGCACTATTTGAAAAAGGTATTACAATGTTTTGGTATACATGAAGATTCAAAACATGTTAGTACTCCACTTGCTCCTCATTTGAAACTAAGTAGCCAGTTATCTCCAAAGTCATATGAAGAGAGAGAATACATGGCAAAAGTCTCATATGCTAATGCAGTTGGAAGCTTGATGTATGTAATGGTGTGTACAAGACCAGATATTTTATAGACTATTAGTGTTGTAAGCAGTTACATGCATGATCCGGGTAAGGCTCATTGGCAAGCTGTGAAATAGATTCTACAGTATATCCTAGATACTATAGATGTTGGTTTAGCATTTGAGCAAGATAAATTATTTGGTCAACGCGTAGTTGGATATTACGATTCTGATTATGCAGGTAACTTAGATAAACGATGGTCTACAACTGGCTATTTGTTCACTTTAGCGAAGACGCCAGTTAGTTGGAAGTCTACTTTGTAGTTAATGATGTCTTTATCTACAATAGAAGCAGAGTATATAACTATTACAGAACTTGTGAAAGAGGCAATTTTGACTTCATGGGTTGCGTAAATACTTGGGAGTTGATCAGAAACAACTTAAGGTATATTCTGATGGTCAGAGTGCTATTCATTTAGTCTTTCATGCAAGGACGATGCACATTGATATTCACTATCACTTTGTGTGGGAAATTTTGGAAAAAGAGGAGATACTTATTCAGAAGATTCAGACTATAGAGAATCTTGCAGATATGATGGCCAAGGTGATTATAAAATCTAAGTTTGAACATTGTTTAGACTTGGTAAATATCCTACACATTTGAGTCGGCAGATGACGGCATAAATTTAGAAGCACCGTGAAGACTGCTTTTATTATTTATTTTATTAAGAAGATTTATATTTAGTGGGATAAGAAATTGTGCCAAGGTGGAGATTTGTTATTATTTGGCACCTTGGGGGGAGGTTGGTAGCTATAAAAAGAAGCTCTCCTTTCCTATTGTAATCATCCCAAATTTGTATCTCTTCTCCCACATTAAATAAAAACGGGTCGTTTGAGTGGTGCTCTGGAGATATAGACACAATTGGCCGAACTATGTTATTAAAGTTTTATGGGTGCGTTCTTTCCTTATTTCTTTTATTCCTCATTTATTGTCTTGTTTTTTTCAAGTTGTAGTATAATATTCAATATTATTTGTCGAGTATATTTGTAATGTTGTGTTCAATTTATTTATTGTATTTACTATTCGTGTGTATACACGAGTTAGATTGTAATAAATACACCATGCACGTAATTTCTATCTAGGAGGCTGAGTTTTAAGTATGATCGTTTGTGACCCCTCTGGCCTTTCTTGGGACTTTACGTAGAATGGTAATACTGTCTAGGAGGTCATTGTGATCTTTCATAGGTATTAATGAATCGGTTTACTTCACTAGTTGTTTACCTAGAGGAAAAATTACTCAGTTTTTCCAACAGCATTAACAAATTGATTATACCCTTTAAAGATTTTTTCGTGTTAAATGTTGTTTTGGTGACTATTGGATCATAATTACAACTATGGGTTATATACTTATTATCTAGTTTTTGACATCTTTTCTTGGTGTTTGTGGCTTTGGATGGCTCATTCATTTCATCAATGAAGAAGAAAGCATGGGTGTTAGGTTTAGAGAGAAACAGTGTTGTTTGATCAAACGTTTGAGATTGAGAGAGCAAATAAATATGTTGAAATGTTGAAGTAGAGAAAGCCTGCGTATAAAGACTTGGTTGTGGGGGTAAGATGCAGAAACAAGTTATTGAATTAGGGATTTAGTTGTCGGAATGAGAGGGAGAGAAGCAAGTTATTAAATTTAGGATTTGGAAAAATCCCTATTCCCTAATTCATAAACTCGGTTTTATTAATTCATAAATTAGGTTATGTTAATATTTCAATCAACCTAAATATAGATTAATAAAAATAAAAATAAAAATAAATATTTTAATTTCAAACAATGGGTCTTACTTTGTCACGAGACAGTAAGGTCTATTTTGCCATAAGATATTGATACCCACTTTCTAATATGAAAAATAATAAACGGTGCCACATTATTGTTAATGTGGCATTTAATTTGGTCAAATGTTTTGTCTAATTAGGGTTTTTCTAAATATTTTGAAAATTTTAGTGTTTAATTTAAACACTTCAACTTTTATTTTGTTGTAAAGGTTGAGGTTTAAAATGGAATTTTGGCATGTGGTCTTTCTTCTCAAAGTTGGCAACAATCATTGGTTGAATGTTTCATCTTTATATTTTTTTCATCGTCTCGAATATTTTCGACTAGTTTGTGTTATTTTTGTAACATAACTTTACATATATGATGAAAAGTTTATCTTCCAAATTTTATTTACTTCTCTTAAGGACTTATGTGTCATACACTAAATATCAAGGATAACAAGGAAAAACAAAAAAATTTAGGACATTATATTTTGAGTTTTTTACATTCATTTAATGAAAAAAAAGTTCTTTAAATTACTTAGAGAAATTGATTTTTTAATCTACAATTTTAAAACTTTTAGTAAAACTTGCTTGAATTTTAACTTTATATCAAAGATAATTGAGTGTTAATCTCTATTAATTACCACCTTTAACTTAGAGATGTGGCTTAACAAATGGATTGTTTAATTAATTTTTGAGACATATGACTTTTTTAAAAAAAATGAAAAAAATCCTCGATTTATCAATCCATTCCTGTTTATCCTCTCTCTTTAATCTCAAACTCATCAAAGCAACAAGAAAGAAAAACTTTAAAACTTAATTCTTAACTTCATTCCTCAACACTTTAGTCAATGCAATCTTAATTATAATCGATTTCATAACCTAAACATTCATATTGATTTTTACATGTATTCCAATGAACATAAAAGAACAAACTCAATTCAAAAAACAAGAACCAAAGACACAAATTCCTTCTTCTCTTTTCTTCTCCAAAAGTGAAACTTTTTTCCTTTGAGACCCCTCTCAATACCTAATAAGCCCTTTGGTGTATCATGAGCTATGTTTTCTTCATTTACCAAATCCAACAACTTTGGAAAGATCTTAAAAGATGAGATAAAGATAGGAAACAATTTGGACAAAATTCTATTAAATATCAAATTCCCATATTCCTTTATGTTATTCCTATTAAAAAAATGATCTGTTTTAATATGAATTATGTGAAATTAAAGATGATAAGCAATAAAAATGTGATTTTGGATCTAGAATGGTGTTTTGGGGTTGATTGATAACAATATCACATATATGTTTTAAGATGATTTTGAATCCATTGATGTTGCATAATGTTTATTTTATTACTGAAGGGAAACAAGGTATAGGTAGAATGATACAAGCATGACTAACCAAAATGGGGATCCATTACATATAGACTTGAATCAATTACAAAATTTAGAGTTAGAGAATGTTTAGAGGTAAAACACTTATATTTGGTTAAACATAGGCTAACATATGGGCATATCCCTACCAATGCCCCTCCTTAGATACAAGAGTTGAAATTCCAGTGAATAACACAACCTAACCTATAGCCATGCATAATTTTTTGGAAAACAAGTTATGAAAATATAGACTTCAACACTCACATCCTAAACTGTATCTAATTTCATAAAGTTATAGAAAAATTCATAGTCTCGAGCATGATCAAATCCCAGATTGTGTCCAATTTGTCAAAATTACTAAGAGATCCACCATATAAGATATGAGTATATATCATACTATAGCTACTAGCATTAAAAAAGGTATGTAACCAATATAATATGGCCTATAGGTGTGCCATCTTCAAATCCAAATTTTTTAAAATTTTATACTTAAGGCATGTTTCTTTTTATTTTATAACAAATTTTGACATCTCTGTTATTTGAGAGTCATTAGTATTTCTCTTTCTTGTCTTTCATTAAATTTTGAGCTTATCAAAAAAATTCTTTCTTTGTGAACTTTAAATGCTTGATAAATTTCATTCTTGATTATTTATAGACAATGAGTCAATTATCTTCGTATATTTGTTTTAACTTTCTTTTATTTGAATCAAACTTGTACAGGATTCTTTTTGGTATATTTCTAAGTGGGTTTGCATCATTAGTGTTAAAGTTTGGTTCTAAATCAGGTATGGTAATCCTTTTAATTTTTTAGTATCATTTAAATTATATTCTATAATATTGTTAAAAAGAAAGAAAAATGTGTTCCTTATGATTTCCTTTCATTTTATTGCATCCTATTTTCTTTTTTCATTTTTTTCTTCATATATTTTCACATCACGATTGTTCTAACCCTATTGTTTACATTAGTATTTTATCAAAGAAAAGAAAAAAAAAGTGGTACAAGAATGATGGCCTTAAGAAATCGCTCCCAAATATAATTTATAATTCTTATTAGCTCTTCCTTATTTTATTCAATTTTCATATTCTTGCATAACAGTTGTTTTCTCTCTCTTCTTGACTTATAGTTTTAAAATTTTGGACTTTATAGGGTTGTATTATTATTTAAACTTGTTTAGTTTTGAAAACAACTTGTAGATGAAGCAAAAGTTAGAAAAAATAAGAGAGCGTGAGATTAACACTGAGAAAAGGTAAATAAAGAGTAAAAAAACGAGCGGTTCCTCATCTTTAAGAGCAAAAATATGAGGGAGTATATGAGAAAAGTTTCTTTTACTAATTTTTCTTGTAGCTTTCAAATATATTTTCTAAAAACTGAAGGAGGAGAGAGACAAATTGTATTTTATGTAAACCATGTAGTAAAATTTGAGAGGATAAATATCACGTATGTTGAGGTTAAAGACATGATGGAGAAGCAATTACAATAGATTGTTGAATTACAAGGGAGACAACCTCCCTAAGTTCATAATGAAGCGACGTATACTAGGCATAATCTAACAACTTCAACAAAGGATGATGAAGAAAATGATTGAACTTAGTTTAAATGGTGTTGATCTAACCTTTGTGGTTATGTTTAGGACTTGAGGAGGAGTTAGGTGTGATTGAGAGCAAAGAAGGGAGCCTAGAAAAGATTAGATAAGAATCTTGATAGCATCGTCATGATCATATCTTTCTTTAAGTGTATGAATGATCTTTAAGTTTATTTGGGGTGGCAAATAATGGTAGAATTGATCTTTAATTGTCATAATTGTTTTAAGGAGAAGAAGGTAAATATGGTGATATTATAGTTTACCAATTATGCCATCACTTAATAGGATCAAATGGTTAATTATAAGAGAAGAAATTGCGAGAAACCCATAGAGGAGAAATCTTTAGTAGTAGTACATATTCATGCAACTCATTCAACCCAAACACATGAATCACAATCTGATGGTAGTAATATGCATACATAACAAGACATCTATATCATAGCTAGTATGATAGATAACAAAATGACAAGATGCTTATAGGAGTATTGACGGGATAAACGTGTTTTTAGCAAACTTAGAACTATTTTTAGCATAAAAAGTTCCACATTATAATGTAAGAACCAAGATGCAAGTTCTACAAGGTAGGCTAAATACAAAGTAATGTCAGTCATATCTCACAAGGTTAACTGTGTTGTACATTAAAGCAATCTAAGTACTATCTTGACACTTTATGATTATCAGGCCATAAATAATTACACAGTGAATACAACTAGCTCCAAACTAGTTAGAGAAGGTATGTCTAACCTTCCTATTCAATTGTCTAAAAAAGGAGACAGAATTTTGATATGCAAGAAACTATTGAGGACCTAAAGCCAAATCATATATTTTGATATTCAACATTAAGAACAAACCTGAAGAACACAGTGAACACAATTCAGGAACCTTGCAACACCCAATGCAAATACATAATAATCAATGAATGACTCAAAAATATGAAAGCAATCAAAAAGATAATTAATTTTGATGAATCCTCGAATAGGCATCTTCTATGTTGCGATACCAATACCTTGGCATTCAACATAGCCCACACTTGCGGCATTATGGAAACAATCTCCAAGTAGATATAAAAGGCCTATGAGATCCTATTCGGTATATTATGAATAGTCATCGAGTGAATCAATAAAGCCAAAATGGCATAAGGAAAAAGCTGCAAATAAAAAAATAAGTTCATGAGTCAAAGAACATCCCTCCACATCAAAGAAGTTGTCATTAACATCATTGGCCAAGATTACAACACTAACGAATGGACTATAAAACCACTCAAAAGGATGTAACGACCTAGACAATGTTACTAGTATATAAACAAGTAAACAATTAATGGTGGAAACAAAAAAATAAAATGGTTTAGTAAAATAAGAGATTATTCTAATTTCAATGTCTTGGCATGCAAATAGTTATAAAATCTACTAACAGAGATAGAAAGCCAAATTTTAAATCTATAAAAAGGAGGCATTTATTTGCAAGTATTATAAACCAAACATTGGCTAAAAACAAATTCACAAGAAGAATCTAGACCACCTTATCAAATGACTTAAAGTTGCTAAGTTTCAACTCATTGATATCCACACCACAAGAAGAAGCAACACAACATAGAGAAGCAAGACATGAAACACGACAATCCAAAAAAGTAGATTCACCAGGAGATAAATTTTTAAGGAAAGAATGCGTTGAGAGAGGTACAGTGCGACGTAGATGAGTTGTTTCTAAGAATTAAGGCTAAAATGGTTACTAAATTTAGGGATTTTCCCATTCCAAATTAATAAATTAAATTAGAGATTTTCCCCTAACTTTTGCATAAATCCCATGTCAAATTAATTGTTTCCGTGACATAAAACAAAAAAAAACAAATAATTCTATGTTGGAAAGTTTTAACAGAGGAGTCAACTTTTTGTGAACTTAGGAACCTTTTAAAATGTTTATTAAACATTATGGTTTTATTTGAATGTATATAAATGTTTGTATTTAAGGTAAATTTTGATGAAAACCTTTTGGTTTTTTTTTTTTTTGACCTTTTGTCAAAGAAGTATTTACATAAACATCTTTTAGTGAAACCTTGAAAGAAGCTTAGAATCTTGTTTGTCTATAATTCAAATAGAATAGATTTCATAATGTTGACATGTGCATCTTTTATTTTCATTTGATTATTATGTATATCATATTTACTACTATACATATATTATGTATTTAAACAGTATTATTGATTTGAATTTGGTTGATTGAAAAGTTTCAAACCGGACCAAATACATCCAATATGGTCATTGGTAATTGAACTCTCGAGGAATGTAAATATAATAATACTTGGAAAAGAAAATTAATTGCAGGACGGTTGTGTGACCAAGGTGCGAAGCTCTATATTATAACAAGTTTCTACGAATTTATGAAGATATTTTGATTTAGTTCATGAAACTTTGATTTATCATCCCCAATTTCTTAAGATACTCATATGGAAGCTAAATACTCAGGGATAAATTTTTATTAAGCAATAATTTTACATGATATATTACTAGTTATTAGTTATTTAAGATCTTCCCAGTCTTTCACTTGGTCCTTACATCTTAATATTAACAGATTTTTGACGTGATAATGTGTGAGCAAACAATTATTAGTTGGTTAGTAAAGTATAAGTTTTTTTCTTTTTCTTGAAGTAGGTTACTCGTAAAAGAACAAATTCCAATTTTCCAGGGAGCAAATTTCAGCGGCTGTTCCAAGCAAAACATGTATCTGCTCCATAAGAACCGCCCAAGATACCAACCACCTCAAGTTTAGGTGAGTTTTGAAAGTTTGACAGGTGGTGATGAACCGCCAATAGTATAAGTGCCTCAGGACAAAGGTGAAGATGGAAACAAGGCCAGCTAGAAGATAAAATATTTCCGCCAAGTATTTCCCTCTCAATTGACATCAACCATCCAGGGCTCCAAGTGCTTTCATGTCCTCTAAAAAGGCCGTATATGAGTCGTCAATGCTCTTTGTCTTTGATGCTGATGATAAGTTGGCTGACTCTGGCTTGATAATTGCAGGAGCTGCTGCCCGAGTGATTGGTGCTGTGGTTGATGGGACTGTTGCTTTTGGTTTTGGTTTAGGAGCAGCTGCTTCTCTCCTCACTCGAACTGAGGCAGGCACCTGAACATACACTAATACTTTTAGGCTTAAATTCAGGGGAGAAAATCTACAGTTCAATTTGTCTGAATTAAGAGAGAAACCATTCCAGTAGTACTGAATAAAAAAGAAGTGTAGGTTGATATTCAGTATCAGATTTTCCCCTCACGATTGAAATCTAATATAAAAACGGATGCTTTCTCCGTATAAACTACAATAGTTAAAGAGCAGTCTCACGACAACACTAAGACACAGAACATACAGATTCAGGTTGTTTTTTACACTGTGGGGAGAGCAAGATAATTGAAACCGTCAAAGCATATTTGCCTAACAACGGCAAAATATGTCGTGCGAAACAACAATTCAACAGCCTAATTTATCCTTGTTCTCTTAGATTTATGACAACACAGTACCATACGTACATGCAAGAAAGGGAAAAGAGGAAAACTGATCCTGATTGATGACTATCGTCAAGGGAAGAATAACCTTACCATAGATGTAAGTTCTGGAGTGTGCTGTGCTAACGGTCTTTTGACAACAGTAGATGCAGCAGATTTAACATAAGAGGGCTTTTGAGGAAGAGCGGGCCTCCCAGGATCTTCTTGTAAGATTGGAGGAGGACCTGGTGGCAATGGTGGTCCCATCATTGGATGAGGTCTAGGAATTAGAGGAATCATAAATCCTGGTGGAGGCACTTGGCCAGGGAGCCCAGGACGTAATGGTGGCCGCATATTTGGTGGAGGTGGGGGAGAAGGGAAATGTGATATTCCTGGGGGTAACACATCAGGCTGCAGAGTTGGCATCAATGTTGGTCCAGGCATTGGGGCCTGTTGCCTTGGAGGAGGAGGTGGTGGGGGAACCATCTTAGGGGTCTCCTTCATTGCCGGACCGTCAGCTTCTGATGAAGCATTGTCAGACTGACTACTGGTTGACTTTGAAGGCAATCCTGGTGGAGAAGGTGGTGATGGAAGCATAGAAGGTACCTATGGAATGTAAATAAGAGAAGATTTTATTCTTTTATTAGTTAACTGCAATCACCAAAATGTGGATGGGAATAATTTTTGCTACCAAAAGAACAAAAAGAAAAAAAAAACATAAGAAAAATTTGAAAAGTTGCATATTCCAAGTTACATAATTGGTTCAGTTGACAAAGATTAATCAATGGGAAAACCTTTCAGTTTTCCACTTCTAGAATGACTAAAATATCTAGCAAGTTTCCACTAATTATTTAAAGAACATTGTATTGTAGACTGACAGAGAGCTAAAACAGTTACGTTAATTTGATAACTACCCCAGTATATGTCTACAACTGAACAATAAATATCTAGCACATAGAGCTGAAGGCACTAACAACTTTTTATTCAGTAAGACATTCAGACGAGGTTGGTAGATCACAAAGTAAATGAAAGTGCCGTGTTTGCTGCTTTTCCTACATCCTCAAAAAAATTAATGAGCTACATTCAAACTAGCAGATAATATGAAGGAGAAAACTGGAGACACACCTGAACTGTCTCTTTGGTTGATGGTTCATCTGTAAGTTCTGTTGGAACTTTCCCCCCATCAGTTTCAATGGTAACTTGTGGAGGTGTTTGAGCATATGGTGGAACTGTAGTGTGATTAACTTGATCTATTGGTGAGGGGCCAGGAGGAGGTGGAGGCAATGGCATACCCAAGCTAGGTGCAGCAACCTTTGGTGGCAATGGAGGTGGAGGAGGTAAAGGCAAGGAAGCTGGTATAGCAGAACTATCTGCAGAGCCACTTCCCTCAGGCAAGGGAGGAGGAGGTGGCAGTGGTGGTGGTACTCCCAAAGTTGCATTGTCCAAATCAAACTTTGAGGATGAGGCAGCTGCACTTGATGAAGCAGCAGATAAGGGAATACGAGGTCCTAAAGGTCAGAGAGAGAGAAAGAGAGAGAGAGAGAGCAACATAAGTCAGCAGGATAGATTGGAAAAAACAAGAGAAAGAATGGGAGAGAAGAAGTGGGAAGGGGATAGATGAGAATAGACCTATGGATGATTTATACATTGGAGGCTTCCCCGGGGGTGGAGCTCCAGTAGGGTTCAAGGTAGGGTGATAGTATACTGAGTCCTACAACATCAAAAGAGGCTAGTAAATGATTTAAGGCTAACTAAAAACAAAAGATAAAGAATATCAGCGTAGATTTGTGGATAGTCAGATATACTTCAGGTTTTGGGTGCTTGACTTTTTCTTCTTCTTCGGCAGAAGTCCTTCTTCGAGGAGGCCCCAAATGACTGCACCAAAAAAAAAACTACAATTCTCAACAAAAAAAGGGATAAATCAAGTACTTCATGGAAACAAAAAAAAGAACTGAATCACAAAACATAAGGCAAGTTTACCTGAACATGACTGGGGCCTCACCTTTCTCCTTCATCTTGTCTTCATATTCCTGTCCGAAAGGTAAATAAAATTATTAAAATTTCAAAGCCAATGACAACAAAATAAGCTAAGAACATAATGCCATCAACTCAAAAGTGGAAAAGGAAATTGTGCCACAACAATCAATTTTTAATATAAGCTACAGTGGACTTTAAAAATGTTATAGATGAAAAAGATGGTCGCCTGGTTCAGGTAATGAAAATTGAGAGACTTGCTGAATGAACAGGCAGAATGGTGAAGAAATAGCAGATGCTAGATGAATGTCATTTAGATACAGAAACCCAATGCGAAAGACCAGAATTAGATCATACATTGTTCCAGCAATTACCTTTCTTTTCTTCAAAACAAGGTTAAGTGTATCCTCGAGTTGTCTCTTCTTGTGTTTTCTTGCTTTGTCTAAAGCACCATCTGCCTCTACAAAGATGAACAGACAAAAAAAAAAAGCTTTGACAAGGACTGCAAGCAAATAAACCTTCAATCAATACCAAAAAATAAATGGAAAACATCTACCAAAATAGTGTATAATACCCAATAAGATAGAGTAGTGTCATTAACCATGATATAAGCAGCAAAGCAGTAATGAAGCATCTCAAGAACAGCTCATGGCTACATTTAAGAAGCATGCCTTTCCGCTTAAAATTTCAGTAATGATGAGGGTCAACTTCTTTTAAACTGACACTTCCTAATAGCAACTTTATGTAATCAAGACGATAAAAGTTCTCAATTGAACATCTTAGTCAAATACTATGGTCAGAAAACAGAGACTTTGCAGTTGATCACCCCTTACTCATCATTTCCAGCTTTTCTATCTGGTCTTTCAGCACCTCAGGATCCTTCTTCAATATACCGACCTCCCTCACCTTCTTCCTTTCTTTCTTGTTCTGTAATAAGAAATAGACCAAAGTTAAATATCGCAAACAGAAGCATATCACTATAGAAGATACTCACCAATGTAGTTGATCTTCACTCATAAATATCAAACAAAACGGTGTCACATATAATTAAAAGATAACAACTAAATATTACAGCACTAAATTCTGCCGGATTCTCTAACCTCGGAAACAAAGGATTCTATTATGTAAAGCAATGAAACAATAGCAGAAATCATGCTGACTGGCAGAAAAGCAGCTGACATGCAACAAGAAAAACCAAATGCATCTATTTCAAAAAAACAAACCTCAGTGATTTCTTGAAATAATTTCCCTGAAAGGATACCTTGTAATCAAATGTTGAATGCTACAACTAAAGAAAATTAAGCTTCACAAATATATAAAATAAACTAATTGAAGCCAAAAGGAGAAGTCTTGCCAACAGAAATAAAGCCTTTTTTTTCCATTAAAGAAGCCCAAAATCAACATGAAACGAGAGCATTCGAATTCCTAATTTTTGTGAACTGTTGTTGCCCCATCAATCAAAAGGACTTGCTTGGGCATTATCTAACGAAATCGGTAAAAGAAGAACAATAACAACATCAAAACAAGAAACAAGAAGATTACCCGTTTTAATTCCTTCTTACGGAGCTCCTTCCGGTAAGCGTCCGTAGGGTTCATGACTTTGCCTCCCTTCGTCGTCTTCATCTTCCACAACCGCTCTCCCTCTCTCTCCCGTCGTCTCTATTTCTCTGTCACTTCGAAACCAATTGCTTTTTTTTTTTTTTTTTGCGAGCGACGGTGCATTACGGTGAACTGATTTTTAACCGACCAGACTGGACTTACTGCGCCAGCAGCGCATTTCTTTTCCAGCTGCAAGTTAGTCGGCACTCGACAATTATTAACTAAACCAAAGGCAAAAATATAAGAATAACGTACTGGGACTGGGGAGTTTAATTATCAAAATTAATTAAAAATTTTAAAATGATATAATAATTTTTAAATTTTGTACAATGAAAATTTAATCTCTAATTCATGTCTTGACGTAAGCTTGATTAAAAATATTCTTAGAACTAATTTATCTTTAAAATACACCAAATTCTTTTTCGAATTACTAATTTATCCCACTCTTAAATAATTTTTAAAAACATATAATAATTAAAAAATAAATAGAATGACATAAAATAAGTAACTTCAATAATTCTTTGGTTACATTTGTCTCCAGAGCATAGAAATTCTGCAATTCAATGCAATGTTCCGCAACATTCAGCATAAGATGGTACATAAAAGAAAAAAGAAAAGAGTCTATTATACCAATTAAAACCAGAGAGAGAGAGAGAGAGAGAGGAGGAGGAGGAATTTAAAGCATAATCATTAATTTATTTTAAATTTTAAAAAAATTTAAGGCATAACCATTAACAAATCAGTGAAAAAGATGTTAGAAGAAATTTACCGTTTATAACAGTTAACACAAATCAACAACAAATTAATTTTCTTTTCTTCAACAACAACGTTGAAATATAGAGTTTGAAAAAGTTCAATAATACACAATCTTATTTTTATATGATATAGAAACTATTTCCAATAAACTTACATGTAGTGCAAATTAATAATAATAATATAAAATATCAATAAATATGTATAATTAAATATATAAAATTATGTAATATAATACATATAAAACATCTTAAAGATTAATAATGTCATATAAAATACATAAATAAATACACAAAATAGGACAAAAAGAGACAAATACAATAATAAATCACACTAGCCATTACGATAAAGTAAATAGACTAAGTACGAAACTACTTGAGTTAAAAAAAACTAAGAGAAAAGTATCACTTAATCAAAGTATTAAGGCTATCTATAAAACGAAAGACTTGAAGGAAAAAGTTTAGAGAACGATAAACACCTCTATACATGAGATCCTTTATCCGTATCCTATTACACCAAAGTTTTCTATTACGGGTCATGTTCTCAGTAGGTTCAAGCAAAATCATATCATTCTTGATCACTTCACATAAGTCTTAACCACCTAAGTCTCTTATTAATACATTATTGACCTTATGTCTTTTTGAAAGGTTATATATCCAACGTAGCATCCTCAATTTCGCCATCATTAGCTTACAACTATGCAATTGTTTGATAAGTGTTCCCATAAAACATAACTGACCTACTCGCTAAATGATATAAATTACCTTTGAACTTGAGTGGTATTTTCTTATTATACAAAACTCTTAATGCACTTCTCTATTTAAGTCATCATAATCTGAGACAATAGACTATATATTCATTAATATCTCCATCACTTTGAATAATATACCCTAGGTACTTAAAACCCTTTTTTTGTGGTATAACTTCTAAACCGATATTTACCTCTATATTAAGATCCATGATATGGCCCAAAAAGATATATTGTAAGTACTCAGTTTTAGTTTTGCTCAATTAAAAACCCCTCGACTTTAACGTATCCCTTTAACGTTTTAACTTAACATTGATATCCTCTTTTGTCCCATTCATTGAGATAATATTGTCAACAAACAACATACACCAAGGCACATTCCTTTGGATATTCTTAGTGAGCTTATTCACTACTACTACAAAAAGAAAAGGGCTCAATGAGAAGCCTTGATGTAGTCCAATATCGATAGAAAAGTTCTTTGTATCTCCTCTTATCATTCTTGCTCTAGTTTATATCCCTTCATACATATTCCTAACAACTCGTATATAATACAAAGTAACTCCCTTGACCTCTAAAAACTTCCACAAGATTTCCCTAAATACCATGTCATATACCTTCCCTAAATCAATAAAAACCAAGTGTAGATTATTCTGTCTTTCTTTGTAATATTCGATTAATCTTTTTAAGAGATGTAACGCTTCTGTCATGAACCTTCCTTGTATTAAGCAAAAATGGTTTTTTGAGATAGGAGCCTCCTTCTTACTCTCTTCTTAATTACCTTCTCCTACAACATCATAGTGAGATTAGATAGTTTGATGCCTCTATAGTTGTAACGATTTTAAATGTCCCATTTTTTTCTTATATAGAGGAATTAACGTACTCAGTCTCCAATTATATGAAATTTTGGTGATCTTAAGGATCACATTAAAGAGCTTGGCTTGCTAAGTAAAACATGTTGGATCGCGTACGGTCCGAGTATTCACAATACACTGCGGAAAAAGACCATACAACAATAGGATGTATAATCGAAAATACCAAAGATGTACGAAAATACCTTATTTTCGTGGATAGGTTGATTCTTTTCGGATTCCAAGAAACTGCAAAACGCGAATGCCCTCTACCGATATCCACACGAGTATGCACGATCTGGGCTGCGGCTGTTGTGTGCTAGCACGTCCTGAAACTCTTTCGAACACCGCATGATTTTTCTCTCGGATGGCAGCTAGGGTTTCTTGACAATAGAGTCATTTTCCAAATGAGACCTAAGCTTCTCTATTTATAGAGAAACCCTAATCCCATTGAGGCCCTAATAAGTTTCGGCCCATTATATCTTATATAATAAAAGCCCGACAACTTAATTCAATCTAGCCCAATAAATATATCTAAATATATTTATTCAATACCTAATAAATTAGGCCCAAGAGAATAAGCCCA
>JANTPM010000006.1:36089764-36103977 GCA_025434745.1 Erythroxylum divaricatum | reverse complement strand
CTCTTCAGGTCTCTACAACCAGTATTCTTTCACACTTAGCCTCTGCAGGCTATCTGTACAACTTTTCTTCTCAGAAAGATGTTTGAACACTCGTTACAGAAAAATAGCACTCAGCTAAATCACTTTTTTCACGTAGTAATTTTTCTCAATCAGTAACTCTTTGTGTGTGTGTGTACGTATGTAACTTTCAGCAACTTTTTTGTGTAACTTTTCGTAACTTTTTAATCTTCGACTTCGACTTGTATTTATAGCCTCCGTCTTTAACTGCTTCTTGATTCTTCAATCTTGAATCTTGAATCTTGAATCTTGACTCTTTAAAGAAACGGTTAATCAGTTGAGTTCTGTAACTAACTCGAACTGACTATTGCGTCTGTTCCTTTTCTGCGTCTGCGTCTGCTTCGCATTTGCGTCTGCGTCTGCTTTGCATTTGCATCTGTGTCTGCTTTGCATTTGTGTCTGTGTTGACTTTAACTGTTTCAACTTTGTCTGTGTCTTACTTCAGTTATTTCATCTTCGTCTATCTCTGAATTCTTCTGTGTACGTCTGTGTCTGACTTTAGTTATTTCAACTTCTTCTGTCTCTGAATTCGTCTGTGTACGTCTGTGTCTGACTTTAGTTATTTCAACTTCGTCTGTCTCTGAATTCGTCTGTGTACGTCTGTGTCTGTTTTGTTTTTTTGTATATAATCTCTTTTTGTTATACATCAAAATCATTTTCATGTAAAGCCATTTTGACTTAACACTTTAGTCCAAGGGTTTTTACTCAATCTATCGTGAAGTGGCTTGCAGTGCCTATTTAGGTTAGGATAAAATTCGATAACAGAGTTTAGGCTAATTAAAATCCTTTACAATAGTTTTTTGTCAAATATCTCGTTGGAAAATTTATTGCTAAATTTAAAGGTTCTCTTAGTTGGTGTGATTGTGCCATTATGGATATAGTGTCTTAGAAACCTAACCTTAGTTTGAAAAAGGCTAAGTTTTGCTTTTGAAATCGCTAACACTTCTTCTTGATGACATATATCAGCGTTTTGACGTGTTTAAATTGTTACTCTAATGTTGAGAAAATTATTAGGACATCATCTATGTAGATCATGCAAAATTTGAAATATGGGATAATATCTCATTCATTATCCTTTAGAATTTAAAAGAAGCATTCTTTAATCCAAGAGGCATCACATTCCATTTATAATGTCTGAATGGAATAGTAAAATCAATTATGTATCTATCTTTCAGGTTTATCTAGACTTACTAAAATTCTAATTTCATATGAAAATTTGAAAAGATTTAGAAATTGTAAAGTCCTTTAAGCAATTGTTTTTGTTTGGAATATAATACCTAATTCAATTTAATGCTTTGTTAAGAGGCTTATTAGTGATCACTAACCTGGGCATAACTCTTTCCTTGTCAAAATTTTTGTTAACATGGAAGGTTGCACAACTTTAGGGAGACCTAGAATGAGAGATTAGCTTATTCTTTAGAAAATCATTGATTTCTTGTTTGCAAAGTTACTTTAAATCTTTGTTCATTTGAATTGAACGGGCTTTGGTAGGAATTTGTTCTTCTTCAAGCCTAGGCAAATCTACACATGTTTCACTTTTAAGTTTTTCTTACAAATTCCTAATTCTTTTGTTTTGTTTTCTCATCTTGCAATTGTTTTTCTATTCTTTTATTCACTATATATTTCTTTAATTATGTAAATTGTTTTTGTTTTTCTTTGATTATGTTATTCAATTGGTTTTCGTAGATTGAACAAACTTTTATCAAATTGATGTTCCTAGTTTTGGATTTTTCTATGACTAAAAAGCAAAGTTTTCTATTGCCGTGGCTTGCAATAAACTTTATGAAAGTGTTCTTAAAATGACCATGTAGTGTACGTCCTCTACTATCACAAAAGGGGTTTTAACTGAAAACTCTCTTTAAGAAACACAAATATAGTTTGATAGTTTATCCTAAGCTTTGAGTTATTAGCATCTTTGCATCTTTGGTGGCCTTTTTGCACTAATCTTTTGGGGATTATTATGTGTTTAATACAATTAAAATTAGCTATTATGTCAGATAAAGCAATTGACTCATTATGAAAATATTTGATAATCCTAAAGGTTATCCTAATTAAATATTTTTAGAATGTTATTTGGTTAAAATCTTCAGGTAGTTTTTTAATGCTGTTGACCTTAAGTTTAGTTTTTTGTTGATATCCTCATCTAAATCACATTCTTCCTTATTAATTTGTTAAAGCAAGTTTTTTTTCATTATTTCTCTATCTTTCTTTTGTTTGTGTTTATTTATATAGTTTTTGTTTGATCATTATGATTTCTTGGTATATATTAGACAATGTTAATGTTAATGTTAAGTTTAAATTTTTTACTTAGCCTTATTTAATATGTTTGTCAAATTATAGGTAGAGGAGGATGCCAATGGAAGGTTTTAACTAGGAGTTTGTTATAGTTTCAGTAAGTATTCTTTTTGTAAATGGGGGTCCTAAATATAGTTTAGGACTTTTAAAAAGAATTTTTTACCTTTTGTTAGTACTTTAATTTGTTTGTCTCATTACAATAAGCCATTATGGCTTTCTCTAATCTTATTTCTCACTTCATCACCTAATAGATGAGGAAGTCCTTCTAAGAACTTCTTCTTCCGAAAAGGTTAGTTTAATTATTCTCTCAACATGACCCTTGTTAAAAAAGTATCTTTATAGCATTTAAAATTTGAAAGCTTTTCGCTCCTAAAGTCAAAAAATAACTTAGCATTTTTATCTTTCATGTGTGAGGACCTCCTACGAAATGTAAAGATATTGTTAATATCGAAGTTGGGACAACATATTGGATTGGCTCACTATTCTCGCCTAAAATGGTCTCTCTTTTTTCAATGACTCTAACTGCTTTGTGGATATCTAGTTTTTAAGATTCAGTTAAATATTAATAACTATAGCAGGATCAAAAATTCCTAATCAGGTTCCATAGGTATTAGCAATTGTTGTTATTTGTTAAATCATATTCAAAATGTTGTATTTAGACATTCAATATATATTCCACCTGTAAACTGAAGAAGTATTATACTTAGTCTATTGTGAGACATTAGGTTTTTGATTAATTTCTATATCTAGGGAAATATATTTAAAGGAGGTTAAAGGCTTTTAGACTCAATATTGCTATCTTATTGTATCAAGTGTTGGAAGTTGTCGTAAGGCAATTTCCTAATTGGCCTAAAACTTAGGGATTGAGGCTAATAACTTCCCATTCAAATATAACTACTCAATCTGATATTATTAGGGAAATTATTAATATAGAACAATCTCATCCGTTAATTAATGACATATTGATACTTGATGGATGCATCAGATTAAAAGAAAGGCACACATAAAATCGGTCCTCTCTCTACCCTCTTATATAGGTTTTTAAGAACAACTTCAAACATCCATCTGATAGAGCATATAGAGAAAAGAAAGGGAGAAAGGGAGAGAAACAAAATTTATTTTCTATGTAAATAAGGTATCATGTCTTCTTCATCGAATCTAAGTATGCGAAAATTTTTGACTTAGGGGTCCTTTATAATGTAGAGAAAATCAATTTTTCCTTACATGTGATATCAGAGAATAGTTTAGAAATCTATAATTTTTCCATTGAAATGAATAATGAGTGTTGAAGAATCTATCTACTGTCTTCTGCCTATGTTTCACTTATGAACTTTTATGTGGTTAAAATCTTCGCACTTGTAACAATATGAAGAAATTGTGTTTCTCTCACAGGATTCCAGATGTACTCTTATGGGCACATTTAATTTATGTTGTTGTTGTCCATTGGTGTTTCTCTCACAATGTATGATTCCCAAATGCACTCTTCTAGCATTTATTATGTGTTGTTTTTGTCTTATATGCATTTATGTATGTCACAATATTGTCTTCTAGTCTTATATGCATTTAACATGTTGTATCAATATACAAATAAAAGTATGAAGCAAAACAACAACCTCTCTTTTATAAAAGCCATGTTTTGGATGTCATTCTTTTAAGCATAAAATGCTTTCAAAGTGGTATTTGTCGTATGAATTTGGTTTTTTCCAAAACATTAATCCAAAGTCACCGTATGAACTTGGTTTTTGCCAAAGTGTATGGTTTTTGCAAAGTCGTTAATAAAAAATAACTTACGAAATTATATTTTCATCTTATGAATATATTATTATTATTATTATTATTATTATTTGACAGTATGATTAAAATTAGTTTATAATTACCAAAGTGACCAAACTAATTTTATTAAAATAAATGATGAAAATATCATGCATAAAATAGTCATTTATTCGTGACACTCATAAAATGCCAATTAGGCAAATTGATGAATAAATGACATTCATTGATTATTATAACTTTAGGATTTGCCCAAAGAAAAATCATTTATTCTATTATCAATGAGCATGATTGAAGAAATTAAATTTCTTAAGTCAAATATATTTTGTTTATCCAAAGATGACATATAAATTTTGGTTAAGAATTTTAATTTCTTGGTAATGATGAAAAGTGACATTTATTTATAATTGTGTGTTGTAATATATACCCAAAGGTGTTCTATAATATACTCTGATCTGAATCTATCATAGAATTAATTATAAGTATCTATGTTTTATTTGCAACAATTTCACTTCATTTGCAAGCTTTTTCTGTTAACGTATTTAATGGTTTGAACTTTTGAATGGAATGAACAAGTCAATTTCCACTTAGGTGTGTTAGATCTTAACTTGGCATTTTTGAAAGAACAACTCGCTACTATTACCAATTTAAGCAATAAAGAAGAGAAGTCCAAATATAAAGCTTGGATACGGTCTAACAGATTGAGCATTATGTTTATGCGAATGATTATAGAGAATAACATCAAGACTACTATTCCACAAACAAAAAATGCAAAGGAATATCTAAAGTTTACGGAAGAATGTTTTTGTTCTGCAGACAAGTCACTTGTTGGTACACTAATGGCACAACTCATGACCATGAAGTTTGATGGTTCATGGATATGCAAGAACATACCATTGAGATAACTAATATTGCATCAAGCTTGAAGATATTAGGTATGGCTATAGATGACTCCTTTATGGTTCAGTTTATTCTGAACTTACTGCCTCCTAAATGTGGTGCTTTTCAAATTAACTATAACACTATTAAGGACAAATGGGATGTTGATGAATTGATTGGCAAGCTTATTCGAGAGGAAAATAAACTAAAGAATATGGGAAGTAATTTAGTCAACCTCACATTTCAAGGAGCTAATAAAGCATCAAAGGTAAAAACCAAAAGCTTTAAGAAAAAGAAAAGGCCTACTAAAGCATCTCAGGCTAAAATAAAGGAACAAAATAATGATAGGTCTCAATTTTGTAAGAAAGAAGGACACTATCAAAAAGATTGCCTTAAATGTAAGGCATGGTTCAAAAGAAAGGTATAGATAAGACTTCTGTATGTTTCAAATCTAATTTAACAGATGTTCCTCATAATACTTGGTGGTTTAATTCTGAAGCTACTACTCATATATCTAATACAATGTAGGGATTCCCTACGATCCAAATCACAAGCCAAACTGAGAATTTCCTATATATGGGAAATCAAAATAGGGCTCAAATTGAAGGCATAGGGACTTATTGTTTGGTCTTAGATATTGGTTATTATTTAGACCTATTAAAGACTCTTTATGTACCTTCAATTTTTAGGAGCCATATTTCTGTTTCGAAGTTGGATGATTGTGGTATTAATTTTATTATTGGACATGGTTGTTTCAATTTATATAAAAATTTTAGACTAATTGGTTCTGGTAGTCTTGTTGATAGTTTATATAACTTGAAACTTGATGATCAATTTTTTGAATCCTTATTTACTGTGCATCAAAGTATTGGAATTAAGCGTAGTATGCTTAATGAAAGTTTAGCTTTTTATGACATAAACTTTTTGGTCATATATCCAAAGAAATATCAGAAAGATTAGTGAAGAATGAGATTCTACATAATCTAGATTGCATTAAAGGAAAGCAAACTAGACATAACAAGAAACGAACCACAAGGTACTCAACTTCTTGAAATTATACACACTGATGTATATGGACTTTTTGATACTTCATCTTTTAGTGGAGCAAAGTATTGTATCACCTTTATTGATGATTTTTCACTTTATGGACATGTCTATTTGCTCAAAGAAAAATCTCGATCAATGAATGCTTTAGAAGTATACATTAATAAGGTTGAAAGGCAATTAGAGAAGAAAGTGAAAATCATAAGATTTGATAGAGATGGTGAATATTGTAAAAAATATGATGAAACAGGACAACTTCCAGTCCATTTGCTAAACTTCTTGAAAGATGTGGCATATGTGCACAATACATTGTGCCATACATAACTCAACAAAATGACGTGGCAGAAAGGTGTAATAGAACGTTGATGGATATAGTTAGGAGCATGATGAGTAATTAATCGTTACTTAAATTCTTGTGGATGTGTATGCTAAAAACAACCATGTACTTATTGAACAGGGTTCCTAATAAGTCAGTTCCCAAAACTCCTTTTAATTTATAGACAAATAGGAAACTTAGTTTAAGGCGCCTACATATTTAGGGTTATCTAGCAGAAGCAAAAGTTTATATTTCACATGAAAGAAAGTTAGATTCTCAAATTGTTAGTGATTACATTATTAGGTATATAGACAAATCTAAAGGGCATATATTTCATTGTCCAAACCATAGTCCAAGAATAATGGAAACTAGTAAGCAAAATTTATTGAAAATGGTGAAGTTAGTGGGAGTAAGGAATAACAAACCATGGATATAAAGGAAGTAAAGATAAATGTTCCTTTATCTGTAAGTGTTCCTTCGTACATTATTGTTCCAAGTGTTGCTCTAATTGTTGAAGAACATATTGACAACAATGATCAACATTTGAATGATGAAATATCCCTTGAAGAAACTAACTCACATAAATCTGAAGCAAATGAGTCATACAAAATATCTTTGAAAAGATCTCAAAGAATAAGGAAATTAGCTATTTCAATTGACTATGAAGTTTATTTGCAAGAATTAGATCTTGATATTAGCATTAATAAAGATCCGGGTTCATTTTCACAAGCCATAGAATGTGCTGAGTTAGAAAAGTGGATTGATGTTATGAAGGAAAAGTTAAAATCCATAAGTGATCACAAAGTCTGGGATATCGTTGAATTGCCAGAAGGTTCTAAATAAGTTGGGTGTAAATAGGTTTTCAAGACCAAATTTAACTCGAATGGCAATATTGAATGATATAAGGCTAGACTTGTTGCTAAAGGATATACTTAAAAGGATGACATTGATTATAAAGACACATTTTCACCTATTTCAAAGAAAGATTCAGTGCATATTATTATGGCATTGGTAGCTCATTTTAATTTAGAACTAAACCAAATAGATGTGAAAACATCCTTTCTAAATGGAAATTTTGAGGAGAAAGTTTATATGAATCTACCTAAAGGTTTTTCAATTGAAGGAAAAGGTCATATGGTATGTAAATTTAAGAAATCAATATATGCACTCAAACAGGTGTCTAGGCAATGGTATATTAAGTTTAATGATACCATCACCTCTTTCGATTTCAAAAAAAATATTGTTAATGGTTGTATAACCGAAACATTAGTGGGAGAAAAAATTTAATTTTAGTCATATATATTGATGATATCTTTCTTGTGAATAATCATTTGGGTATATTACATGAGTCAAAATATCATCTTTTAAAGAATTTTGAAACGAAAGATATGAGAGAGGCATCTTATGTGATAGAAATTGAAATTTTTCATGATAGATCACAAGGACTATTGGGATTGTCTCAAAAAGCCTATATTGAAAGAATTATAGAGAGATTTAATATGCAAAAATGTTCTTTTAGAATTGTTTCGGTTAAAAAAGGAGATAAATTTATTCTTGTGCAATATCTGCAAAATAATATAGAGCGAAAGCAAATGGAATCAATTCCTTATTCTTTTGTTGTGGAAAGCTTAATGTATGCGCATACCTGTACAAGTCTAAATATTAGTTTTTTAGTTGAAATGCTAGGTAGGTACCAAAGTAACCCTGGAATTGATCATTGAAAAGCTGCAAAGAAAGTTTTAAGATATCTTTAATGCACAAAGAATTATATGCTCATGTAAAGAAGCTCAAATCACTTAGAAGTGGCTGGATACCATATTCAAATTTTGCTAGATGCATTGACAGTAGAAAGTCAACTTATGGTTACTTGTTCTTTCTTGCCAAAGGAGCAATATCATGAAAAAGTGTTAAATAATCTATCATTGCCTCATCCACCATGGAAGCAAAATTTGTGGCATGTTTTGAAACCACAATACATGCATTATGACTGCGGAACTTTATTTCAGGAGTTGGGGTTATTGACATCATTACTAAGCTGTTGAAAATTTATTGTGATAATTCTGTAATAGTGCTCTTCTCCAAAAACGACAAATACTTAAGAGGTGCTAAACATATGGAGCTAAAGTATTTTTCCATTAAAGAGGAGGTTCACAAAAATGGTATATATTGAACATATTAGAACATATCTCATGATAACAGATCCGTTGACTAAAGATTTACAACCAAAGACATTTAAAGAACATGTACAAAGAATGAGACTTGGTTGTCCTTTTGAATGATGTGTCTAATGAAGTTAACAATTTGAGCTCATTGATATGTTTATGATATACACCATTTATTATGTGCAACTAGAAACAATAAATGGTGTATATCATAAACATATCAATGAGCTCAAAGTCAATAGAAACATAATTGTGGACCATAACGAATTTTTTTTTGTCATTTATAAGTCTAGTATGGTAAAACACGGGTGTTTATGGTATATGAAAGGGAGTATGCTATGTAATAAATAAACAATTGCCATAACCCACATTTAGTGTTTTATCATATTTAAATAATTATGATATTTTGTAGGATGAGTTTTGGTGCTTAATTGTAAATGCATCATACTTATGCATTAGTTTCATCCAATTTTTGGCCAAGTGGCAGACTGTTGGAAGTTGCCTAAAGGCAATTTTCCAAATGGACTAAAACTTAGAGATTAAGGCTATTAACTTCTCATTCAGATATAACTACTCAATCTAATATTATTAGGAATATTATTAATATAGAAAAATCTCATATGTTAATTAATAACTTATTGATATTTAATGGACGTATTAGATTAAAAAAAAGACACACATAAAATTGATCATCTCTCTGCCATCTTATATATGCTTTTAAGAACAACTTTAAACATCAATCTGATAGAGCGTATAGAGAAGAAAAAGAGAGAAGAGGAGATAAAATAATTTTATTTTCTACGCAAACAAGGTACCATGTCTTTTTCATCGAATCAAAATATATGAAATTTACTGATTTCTAAATCATTTATAATGTAGAGAAAATCAATTTCTTCTTATGTCAAGTCCATTTTTTTGGAGCTATTAGTTTTATCCCTAACTTGCCCCCTAGTTTAAATGGTGTTCAATGTTTGAGATGTTGCTCATATTATTTATAAGCATAAGGATTTTCTGATCCATTAAAAAAATTTGCGTTTTGAAAAAACTGTAAAAAGGCTTTACCGCGTCCTGGTGAGCAGTTCCTATGAAGAGTACGGTGAATTCGAACATTTTGAAATATTAGAGACAATATTTTCACTAATCATATTCAACTAGCTTCGTATGGTATGGAGGAATTCTTTGTTTTTTTTTTCCTAAATTGATTTGAGTGTAAAGCTTAAAGATTGGGTTTTTAATCACGTCTTTCTTTATTATTACAATGGAGTTTTAGAGTTTTCTTTATCCTGAATTATTGTCCTCCTATCGTGCAGAAAAAGCTGTTGATGTAATTATTTTAACTAATAATATTTTGTATGTATTCTGAGTTGATATTTTCACTTTTTTTTTTATTTATCTTCAAAGGATGCTGTTAGTGTGCTTTATTTGTACGGAAGCATAATTTGAAAGGTATAATGGCACTGAATTCTGTTTTTCGAGTACATTCGAGCTCCAGTCTCCATGAAGGTTAAAAGTAGCTTCGTGTTGCTAAGGAACTTTCGGTCTTCCAACCAGAAAAGCCGTAATCAAACACTTCGAAAAGCAATGAATAGGATACTATAAACCGAGTCATCGTAGAAACCAGTTTGATCTCGAAATTTAATAAATAGCTAAACAAGTACTGCAAGAACTGTAAAATTGTAGAGTTAAAGAAACTTCCTCAATTGAACTTCCAACTTCACACGCATAGTTGCTCTCATACCAAAAATACGTATTCAAGAAACCCAATTTGAATTACATTAAAAAGGGTTAAGAATCTTCAAAACACTGATGCACGATGAAAGCTTACATGCCAACCCAGACAGGCATCGAGGGTACAAAAGATTGGTTAAGAAATTATATGCTCAAGGTTTGACAGATGAAAGAAGCATCAACTACTAGAACAAAATGAAAATCCAAGTCTATCTTGTTGTAGTTTGAACAGTTGCTTGCTCCCTCCTCTGTCTCCCATGGTCATTAAGAATGATGCAGGCGTTTGATCACAACCGTCTCATAAAACCTACGTGTCCGAAAAAACAATACAAGAGCAACAAGAAACCCGATGAAAGCAACAGCTCCCATAATCATAAAGGACAGCATGAAGCATCGAGTGCCAAAGCATTTGTTGCCTTCGTCAGTTGCTGTCTTATCATAAATGTATCCAATGACTCTCACAGAGCACACGTATGATCCAAGGGGACTTGCTATTGCAATGGTATTAAAAATAGTTCCCATATGCCCAACTCCAAATATCTCAGAACAGATGGTAGGCATCAATGACCATTGTGAGCCATAAGCAATGCCCACCAGGACTGAACCAAAGTACAGATTCTTGGAAAAACCAGAAGCAACAATTATATGGCCAACTGTCATGAAGGCCAGAGTAATGGCCATGAACAAGGGCCTTGCCCAGCCACCTCTGTGCAAGAAAATATCTGAAACAAAGCCAGCTCCAAATCGACCAAGAAAGTTCCATATACTCCACAAAGAAACCAAAGAATTTATTTCAAAGGTTGTGTAACCTAGAGACTCTCCAATCTGACTGACATTGTTTATAGTTGCAAGACCAGATCCTAATCCACAAAATATAGCTATAAATAGCAGCCAGAAGTTTCCAGTGCTCATGGCTTGCAAGAGATTCATGTCTTGTGCAACAGGCAACCTCTCGTCATTAGAAAAGTCCCCAGCTTGACCTTCATCACTGGGTAGTTCAGGATTATTTCCAGGACCCCTAGATGAAGAAAACTTGGAAGACATCAATGGATTTGGTTTATAACTACTCCCTTCCAATAAAGCTTGTGCAAATCTATCATACTCCTCCCTCTGGGCTCTAATTGCAATCCCAAGAGGTGAGGCAACTAGAACCAACAAGACTGTGAAGGTAGCTGTACGTGCCCATAATGACAAACTTGTAATGTTCTCCAAAGTTATGAGGATGGTGAGATAAGCAGCGATAATTAGAGCCACTGATGAGAAAGCATTAAGATGCTTCTTGTCATCTCTTGTGCTAGTGTCATAGTTCCTCACCAAACTCATAAGCGCGAGAGAGACTGTCGTTGGCGTCAGTGCCAGAAGTAAAAGGAAAGTACTAGGGTGGCCTTCGCATACAGTATCATAGAATTGGATCAGTATTGCACCACTCAAGCCAAGAAATCCCTGCAGACAAAGCCAAAAAATGCTTTTTTCTTTAGAATTTGCAGTCAACACTTCAACAAAAGGTTTGCCTATTACTCTAATCCATTTTACGAGTGGATTAAAAGGGAAAAGTGAAGAAAAATAAGGAATGAACAAATGTTCAAGAGTTAACTTCAGCAAACAGATTATGCAGTTATTTGCATATGGCTGTCCTTAAAAATGCTTTCTTTATATGTCTATTCAACTTATTCGGAGAAGGGTGTTCAAGAAACGCCGTCTCTACACTTCAATCTAGTGAATCGAAATGAATACCAACTAACAACATAAGAAACCAAGTACAGGAGAGACCAGAACTCACCTTCATGATGCCGACAATGGTACCGCCATAATCACCAAAATTATGAACACCACTCACCACATTTGTGGTGTTAAAGAAAGTCTGTGCATGAGCCGCCAACCACATCAACAAACACATCAACGGTACCGGCGGCCGGTGAATCAAACCAACAACAGCAGCCCATATCACAAAGTACCCAATAAACCACTGAATAGCCCCTGCCAAATGGACCACCCAAGGCCCCCTGAACACACCCAAACGGCGATTACCGTCGAGAGTGACTGCGGAGTACAGGAGACCGGATAGGATTCCGGCGTTGGCTCCGATGTCCTTGAAGACGGAAACCGTGTCGAGGGTGGATTGGTCGTAGCCTTGGCTGGACTTGAGAACGGAGGAATAGATTCCGAAGGTGTAGGATGCGCCGCAACTGCTCTGGATCCATATGCTCGCTGCGGTAGCTATCCACTTAGTGCTCAGAGCAGCCATGTCCCCGCAACTTTTCTCTTGTTTTGAGAGATTAGTTTGGTGATGGTAGATAAGGCTAGGCCAAATTAATCATAAGTACTTCCTTGTTTGTACGAAATTGTTTGATGAAACATCAGTAACCCATTCCCAGAAACATGGAAGAATTTTGATCGTTAAGTTTACAGGCAACGATCTTGTAATAGTGTAATAATAGAGGAGGGAAATAAAGAACGTGCTAATAAAAATTTATCAATATTTATTTTTAATAAATAAATAAACATAAATCTTAAAATTTTATTTTTAGCAGTTACATTATTATTATTATTTATTATAACGAAATAAAGTTTCTTATTTTTAAATAAAATTAAAAATATAATTATAACTATCAAAAAAAATATAAATATCGTCCAAATAAAAGGATTAGAATTTTTATTGAATTTCGGCTAAAATCGATTAACAAAATTTGTTATACTCGTAGATAATGACGAATGTAATAAATTGGTTTGTATGGCTTCCTTGTATAAGACAAGATCAATCATAATGTGGCCTTGGATTTATTTGTTGACCTTTTTTAAAAATTTTAATTAAGCGTCTTAATTTATTTTTGACAAAATATTTACGAGGTTGTTTGGTTTTACCTTTTTTTTTGTGTGATTTTTAATTTCTATTTTTGATTTTTTTAATTAAAAATAAAAATATTTTTAATTAAAAATTTTAATATAAAAATTGAAAATAAAAACATTTTTAGTGTGGTTAAGATTTGTAATAAAAAAAACTAAAAACAAAAACATGTTTGATTTTATGGTCATGTTTCTATTTTTGTAATTATACTCTTATCTTAATAATTTTAATATAATATATTTTGTTAAATTGATTAATTATCATTGTAGCTAATTAAAATATATGCAAATTAATATATTTAGAATAATTTACACGTTAATTATATACACGTTAAAACGATCGCATTATCACATTATAAGACAGCACATACCAAAAGCATTTTAAACATTCATTTTGAATCATTTCCTTCACGTTCTTATTAAATCACAAACGTCATTACACTTTACAGTTCACATATACATTTGACAATATGTGAGAAATGCTATTCTTGATGCCTGGTGATTAAAGATATCTACAGGTAAAACTGACCCCGACTACTAACTCCCAAGGTCGGCCTTGGGCAGGGGCCAGCAGGGCACCTGCCCAGGGCCCTCTATAAGAGGGGGCCTCTCAGCCCCCTCTTTCAATAATTTTACTATAACGTTATACTACAAGTCTATATAAGTTTATAACGTTAATGACTATAAGAGGTTATATAAGACTATAAAGCGCTCCAGTTGTAAGAGATTATATAAGACTCTAACGTTATAGTCATTAAATGACTATAACGTTATAGTCATTAACATTATTGTATAAGTGTATAACGTTATAGTCATTTAATGACTATAACGTTATTATAACAAAAAAAATTAAAGTAAAGGTAATTTTGTAGTCCTAACGCTTATAAATAGTTCTGAAATATTGAATTATACTTGTTACTTCTAATTGCTTTATTTTTATCAATATATATATTTAAAGTACTCCAACTAAAAAATTAGCAGCAAAAAATTTTACGATTCTGTCTTCTGAGTTCTGAGTATAATTTAAAGGTAAATTTTTTTATTTTTAATATATTTTTATTCTTTGTTTTTTATTTTTAATATTAGATATTAAATTTTGCTATTTATTTTTTCTTGTA
>JANTPM010000006.1:36078103-36089664 GCA_025434745.1 Erythroxylum divaricatum | reverse complement strand
AATCCGACAATGGATTCATTTATATATATATATATAAACTGTAGTGGTCCTAACTATTTATGAGCAATCCGACAATGCATTAATTTAATGTCATTTATTGCCAGTATTGGCGGTATACAAATACAATGTCATTTTATTGTTAGAAGCAAGCTCCTCAATCATGTCTTCTTCCCTCCTCTTATAAAATATACTATTTTAAATTATATTATACGAAATTTAATGTATGATTTCGTTGTCCAGACCTAGAGGCTAAAAGCCAATATTCTATAGAGCCACTGTCGTTTAATTTTATTCACACATAAAATTTATGTATTTAGTAAAACAAAATAAAAACACCGTAACCGAATCAGAATATCTCTTTCGTATATTTTCCGCTTCCACGTTGGACCGTACGTAGTTAAGTTGCTCTCATGAGTCATCCCTGACAAGGTCCAAAGGAATGACAAGAAGTTTAGCCGTCAAAGCAAATGACAGATGCTCAAGTCTTTTTTATCAGGGCAACGGTTAACAAAGGCCTACTTCTCTCTAACTATCTCTTGGGTTGGCTTACATTAACCAAGTTAGGGAATTATGAACGAGGAACAGAAACTATTATCACTTAGGAGATATACATGAACAAATTTTACATAATAAAAATACCATTGTTAACATGTGCGAAAACTAGCAATATATTCAAGACAATATTTACTAGCGATCAAAATTTTACGAATTTATTAATTATATTATTTTTATTTATATCAACGTAGATAAATGTTTAATAATTAAACTTTAAGTAATTACCGTAATCTTATCAAATGACCCTCATTCTTAATTTTCTATTTATCAAAAAATTTTGATATACTCTCAACCTTCATTTTATATAAATTACATCACCTAAAAGAAAATTATAATTAATTTATAAATAAGAGTTTTACCCTTGTATTTGAAATATATAGCATTTTATTTGAAATTATAATATAGTCTTTAAAACTTTTATAATAGGAATTAAACAATTACTTAAATTACACAAACTTTTAAGTTTGGCAAATATAAAGAGGAGCTTGATCAAATTATAAATAGTTCAAAACAAACATCAAACGTTGTTAGAACGTTTAAAAATATTGGAGAATTAGGTAATATGACATTTGTGTGGTACCATATTGGACACATATTTTAGAACACAATATTGAATTGGTGTTGTATTGGTTATATTCGAAAGAAGTTTCAGAAGCAAATCATCATGTAAAACTTTTGTCTTTCATAGGTGTAGAGTTCTAAAATAAATATGACTAATTATAGAATTTTGTCTTTAAATATTGTAGTGAAAGATTTCATTTTCAACATGATGGGTGCTTATACACCTCAAGTAAGGTTAGAAGAATAGCTTAAGTTTCAATTCGAGGAAGAGTTAAATGAGGTGATCTAACAAATTTCCATTAATGAGAAGCTTATTATAGAGGAGACTTTAATGGTCATATAGGGACGACTTCAAACGAGTATTCTTATGCCTATGGGGGTTTAGGGTACAAAGATAGAAATGATAGTGAGACTATTATGTTAGACTTTTTGTAGCGCTTACTTTGGTTGTTGCCACTCATCCTTCAGCAAAAAAGGAGCACTTGGTAACTTTTAGTAGCATAACATTGAAGAATTAGATCAGCTACTTCCTTAAGAGGAGAACTGATCGACCTAGTTACAAGGATTACTAGGTGATACCTAATACATGTTTGCCAACTGAGCATAGATTGTTAGTCATGGATGTTATAATTAAGGATTGGATAAAGAAAAGAAGTTCTCAGAGGTGGATTAGAGTCAAATGGTGGAATCTAAGAGGAGACATCGTAAAAAAACTTAGGAATAAAATATTGTAACATATGAAAACTAGAAGAAGATGTTAATCAAATGTGCGAAGGAGTAGCAACTCTTTTAAGGAATACAACTAAGGGGATCTTGGAAGTTCCTCAATGTCCTAGGGGTAGTAAGAAGGGTCTTTATGGTCAAATGAAGATGTCCAATACAAGGTGAAGATCAAGAAAGCTACTTATAAGGCCCTATTGGATCCCAAAACAAATGAAGAGAGGGAACCCATAGAGAGAGTTATAAGCTAGTAAATAAAGAGAAGAAGAAGATAGTCTTAGAAACCAAAAGTAGAGCATACGAGAACTTTTATCAACGGTTGAAAACTAAGGATGGAGAAAATTATACTTTTAAGTTGGCGAAAGCAAGGGAACAAAATGTGAAAGAATTGGATCAAGTTTGTTATATAAAGGATGAAACAGGACAAGGGCTTGTGGATGAAAATGATATTAAGAGAAGACGACAAAGATACTTCTATAGGCTTTTTAATGAAGGCAAAGATAACAACATTTATTTGGGTGATCTTAGCACTTCTGAGTAATAACTTAACTTAATTTGTTTTCAATGTATCACAAAAGAAGAAATCAAAGGGGCTTTAAGGAAGATGAAGAGTGAAAAGGTAGTATGATCTGATGAGTTACTCATAGAGAAGTAAAAGAACCTAGGAGAAGATGGTCTTACTTGGTTAACTAAGCTTTTTAATGCAATCCTCAAGTTTGCTAAAATTTCGGATGAGTGGAGACTTAGCACACTAGTCCCTCTATAAGAACAAAAGGGACATCCAATTTTCTAACAATTATAGAGGCATTAAACTACTTAATCTCACCATAAAGTTATAAAAGAGGGTGATTAAGAAGAGAGTAAGAAATAGTGCACCTTTATTAAAAAAAACTAATTTAGTTTTCATGCCATAGAGGTCCATGAAATAAGCCATACATCTCCTTAAATGATTAATAGAATATTACAGGGAGAAATAGAGGGACCAACACATAGTTTTCATTGATTTAGAGAAGGTTTATGACATGGTACGTAAAGAAATCATACAGAGGTATTTAGAAGCTAAGAGAGCTCACGTTGACTATATATAGGTTATTAGGAATATGTATAAGATGTTAAAACTAGAGTAAAGATGATAAGAGGAGATACGGAGCATTTTTTATTGATATCGGGCTACATTAAGAGCCTTATTGAGCTCCTTCCTATTTGCAGTAATTATTGATGAGCTTACCAAGAATATCCAAAAGTACATACCTTGGTGTATATTAATTGCTGATGACACTGTTTTATTTGATGAAACAAAAGGGGGTGTTAATGCCAAGCTGAAACTTTGAAGGGATATGCTAGAGTCAAAGAGCTTTAAATTGAGCAGAATTAAGACTGAGTACTTAAGTGTAACTTTTTATGTCACAGAGTTGCTTCCGATATGAAGATCAAGATTAGTACAGAAGTTATACCATAAAAATATTGTTTTAAGTTCCTTGGATCTATCATTTAAAGTAATGGCAAGATAGAAGCTTAGATAGTTTACCATATCAAATTAAGGTGGCTTAAATGGAAGGGTGCTTCAACAGTTTATGTGACAAAAAGATAACATCCAAGATAAAAGGTAAATTATACCATTTAGTAATTAGATCGTCCATACTCTATGGGATAAGGTGTCGACCCATCAAACATATGTATAGTCATAATGGTGACAAAGATGAGGATACTCCATTAGATGTACAATCATACAAGAAGAGATAAGCTGAGAAATTTAGTGGTAAGAGACAAGTTGAGGGTATCTATCATTGATGGTAAATTATAGGACACAAAGCTTAGGTAGTTTATGTATGTTAAGAGAAAACATTTGATGTCTCAGTGAGAAGATGCAAGAAGATTATAATTAAGAGATGTAAGAGAAGAAGAGGAAGACCCAAGAAGAATTAAGGAGGGTTGATTAGGAATTATATGACCCTATTAAAGCTTAACGAGGATTTGTCCCTCAATAGAAAACTCTGGAAAACTAGGATAGAGATATAGGACCCTATATAAAAAAGGTCTTTTTCTTTTCGTAGGCCTTTTAAACTTCTTCCTTCGATTTTTATTTCTTTTTTAGACTAAATATTTTTGTTTGTACCACTTGCTTCTTTAGTTATTTTATTTATTTTTCAATTTCTTGTTTTTATTTACTTGTTTATTTTCCTTCATTTTTTATTTGTTTAGTTACTTTTTATTTATCTTTGTTTGGATTTTTTTATTTTAATTTTTATTTATGCAGTTTTTAATGTATTTGGCTATTACTTTCTTCTATTTGTTTTCTAAAACTTTTTTTATGGAACTATCAGAAATAGCCTCTTTACTAGTTAAAGGCAAAGCTGCATACTTTTGGACCTCATCAGACCTACATCTTAGCGAGATTTCTATTAGGACGTTGTTGTTATTATTTAGAGTTATACAATAAAAATGGCCTAAACTTTGGAAGTTAGACATATGTCAGATTCATGACTTTATGAGCATTTGAATTTAAACTTTTATATAGATAAGGATTGACTTATCTTTTATACATATTTATTTCCTAATTAGATCATGCCAAAGTTATTACTTTCGTTTATAAGTTTAGTTCTTAAGATATATAAATTACTAGAATTATATGCCTATATAAGCCTATCTTATAGATTGTAATAGACAACTTATCATTAACATTAATCAATTAAAACTTTGGAAAGCTTTTCTTCAATCTTTTAGAATAACTTTTGATTTGATTTTCTAAAAAGTTGCAATCTTATTTAGTTTAGCAGTAGTGATCAAAACTATATAATCTTATCGCTCTCAATCTTTTATGTTTATGTTCTTGAATCAAACTTATCTTGATAGAACAATTCTTGATCATGTATCTATTATCATTGAACATCATTAGTCTAATTGATTAGGGTCGTATCAAAATTTGGTACCAAAGCCATGTTCTATATTTAGGTTCGTTCTTGAAATTCTATTGTTGCCTTTCTATATTCTTATGTCTTTCACTATAATACAATTTTCTTTTGTGTTCTTATTATACTTACCATTTTTTGAAGAATAAATTGTTCTTAAATGTCTTATCCCTTACTTCTTAAATTTTCAAATTAATAGAAAAATAAGAGAAAAGAAAAGAAAATTTTAACCTAACTTTATAAAGAAAAGCCCTCAAAAGTCTCATTTAAATAATACGGAAAGCGTTGGCATTATGTTATCCTTCAAAAGTAAAGATGATTATATCTAATCTAATAAAAACAAGGTATTCTCACATCATAAATATCTCATTTTTGTATTGTTTTTATTTTTTAGCTAATTTGTTTCATTCTTGTTAAAGTATTCTTCTTCTCTACTTGTTCTAATTGAGTTAGATTAGAACTCAGTTTCCTATTTAAGTTATCTTCTCTTTTTCCTCTAGTTAGATGTATTTGTTTTAATTGTTTTGGTCTAAACAAAGGAGGAAGGTCTAAAGTAGTTTTCTTTAATTACATTATCTACTTTGTGAATAATCTTTATTCAATAGTTTAGGATGGGAGTATAGTAGACTTTATGAAAAATACATAAGAGAGTACTTTTGCTACTAACTTTTTTTGAAATTACATTATAAATTAAACTTAAAACAGAAAATTCATCTAAGGATAAGTAAGTGAGGAGGAAAGACTGAGAATTAATAAAGATTGAATCTTGAATGTCATATAAGGCCAATATGAGCAAGTTATTTAGCAATTCGGTGAACTTAAGGATAGATTACAGGAACATAAAGTTGTCATAGTAGGCCTATATCATAATTCACCTATAACTGCTAGGATATATGATTTTAAGGTGTATAAGGATGTTGACAGTATGTTAACTACTAGAGGAGGAAGAGGGAGAAAAGAAGGTAAAATTTGACTCAAGATTCCAAGAATGTGGAGGAGTACCAAAAAGGCATGGAGGTTGTCTAGTTAGAGTGAATGTGGAGGAAGATCAGGAAGCAACAGTGACCTAATTTATTTATAGATAATCCAATAATATTGTTGAGTTATATGGTTATGTAGAGTTGGAGGAGATGATGCACCTATTTATAAAGGTAGAAGGACAATTAGAAAAAACTAATAACTATTTTATTATTTCTAGTGCAAGTTATTTATCATGTAGCAAACTTTAGAGTATAGAGAAAGACAAAGGTCCAAAGCCAAGATATGAAGTAACCAAACTGAAAGTGTAAGTACCATGTATGGAGAAGGCTAAGATTGATTATATTTCAAAAACTAATAATCAAGATCTTATATACTTCGAGTACTTAATGAGAGGACATATAGCTTCACAATGTCTCAGTAAAAGATCGATGATGATAAGGGAGAATGAAGAGTATGTGTTCAAGAGTGAAGAGGAGGCAGATGATGGGGCACCTAACTTTAAAGGTGTTAGTGATGATGAGTGCATTAAAAGTTCCAAAGAAGGAAGAGTGTTGATCAGTGGAGCGTATTGAGTATATATACGGGAGAGGATGATGTGAATGAACAAACATATAATCTTTTCTAAACAAGATGTTCCATTAAAGGTAGGATTTGTAGCATGACCATGGATGGAGATAGTTATATAAATGTAACTAGTACGGAATTAAAAGGAGAAGTTGGCGTTACCAACTACATAACACGCTAAACCATACACCTTACAATGATTAAATGAAAGCGACAAGGTTAGGGTCACTAAAAAAATGTTGGTTTCTTTATCCATTAGAAGATATAAAGAAGTGTTCAATATGATATGGTGTTGATGCAAGTAAGCTGCATTCTTCTAAGGTGTATTTTATAATTTAATAAGAGATCCATATATTATAGGTGCAAGAATCGTTATTCCCTTACCATGAATAGAAAAACAATCACCCTTAATTCTTTATCACTAAATCAAGTATATGAAGATATTAATTTGAGGACAAATCCTTTTAAGGAGACGATAAAAAATGGGAATAAAGCATCTACATAAATTATACAGGCTTCTAAACTAAGGAGACATGAAGATAGGTTTAGACATATGACAGAGTTCAAATAAAGCGTCAAAAGTTATTAAGCATTGAATAATTTTGGAGAACATTATATAATTACACCACATGGTACCATATTACTTAAGTTATGCAGGCTTCTAAACTAGGGAGACATGAAAATGGGGCTTAGACATATTACAACTAATTCAAATTAAATGTCAAATGTTACTAAAAATTTATGAATGTTAGAGAACATTAGAGAATTAGACAATATGACAACTATATGGTGTCATGTTCGACCTGTGTTCTAGAACACGATATCTTGTTAATTTTATGCTGGTTATATTTATGTCCAGAAGAAAATTCAAAACTAAAACGATATTAGACATAAAGTGAGATGGAGCCAGACACATTTGTGTATCGCACACATAGAGTTTTAGAACAAAAATTAGTGCTAACTTTAGAAACTGAACCAATGTTGAACTTGTGATTTTGCTAGTTTTTGAACTTTAAAATTTCATATCTAGATAGGGATTGACTTACTTTCCAAAGTTTTTTCCCTAATTAGTTATTGTCAAGATTATTATTTTATGTTCATAAAATTATCTACCTATAAAAGACTATCTTATGAATTGTAATAAAAAACTCAAAATTATCGTTGACTAACAAATTTTTTTGAAGAATTTTCTTCAATTTTTGAAATAAATATTATTTTAGTTTCTTTAAAATTTGCAATCATATATAACTTTTTTGTGATGATCAAAACCTTATAATCTTATCACATGAAATTATTTATTTTTTACAAGTACGATGATCTATATCATTTTTTGTCATTTTGCGTTAGTGTTCTTGTGTGATGCTCCAAAATTCTTATATTATAATTTAACCAAATTTCTCCACATTTACATCATCAATAGCCAAAAATCTTATTGGTCAAAAGAAATGATGTTCATCAATCACAAAAATTATATGTACAAGTATAACTATTCCAAACTGTTACATTTAAAAGTATATACAATAAAACAATTGTAGTTAATTTAATCTACTGGCCCAACGTATGCTCTACACTATCAATCACTTGTACTAGGATTATTAGCATGCCCTTTGTCTCCTAAAATTAGTGGCAAGAGGTGAGATGCTTATTTAGTAAGGTTAACATGACCGTATCCTTAAAATCAAATGAGTTAACATATAGTGAAAATAGTCAAATGATTAAATATACACATAATACCAAAATACACAAGCAACACTCAACATAACCAAGCACTCAAAAAATGTCGAAAATCTTATTATTAATGATTATTAATACTAATACTATGTTTATTATCACTATTTATATTGCACCTCTTTATTAACTGAATTAATTAGGTCTACTTAACCTAGTAGGCTTACATTCAATGGTCTGTTAACTAATCTATACTCATTATAATCACTCATAAGTGAAAATGTAATCATTATATCCTAAGACTTAAAATACCTCGATACTACTCTAATATCTAGTTATTGACACAAGGCATTCCCAAGATCCAAGATGCCTCGGTACTTGCTCCATGAACAGGTATCTAGCTACAACTCGCTCATATTTCAACAACTTATCAATTTATAGTCATCAAATATAGCCTATAGATAGCCACGATTCATAACTTTGACAGTCTATTCTCAAACTATTATAAGTCAGTTTCTATCGAATGTAGTGAACATGATTTATCTTTTGCCCTAATATTCTTAATTATACATAGACACAACTAAAAATTTTAATTATCATATTTTTCTCTTAAATTATCAAGCAATACACATCATAACATGCAACAAACATAATTACTGAAAATTTTATACCTTGTCAATTATTTATTCAATAAATAAACTCTTAAAAATTCATATATTTAAAATTTTCACATATTTAATTATTAATTTATTTAATTACTAATTCAAAATATGGTTCACCGTAAAATAATTTATTAATAGCAAAATTCATAATTTTATAAATTGCACACAAATATAATGGTATAGTTTAAGGTTATCCTCGCATGATCTCTTGACTCAACCATTTTGATTAGTCCAATTTACTCTTTAATTTGTCCTCCGAATCTAGACATTTACAAAATTCTATTAGAATTTATTTAAGAAAAATTTTCAAACTCAATTACACTTAATAATCCAAAAATTTCCTTTTTTACCACTCTTTCCTTAATTATTATCAATATCCTTACTTTATCTTATGACCATAATTACTAAAATGCCCTTAATTATTAAAATTTCAACTTTATCTTTACATTCTTTTTTTATTACAAAAATATTCTTCTAGGTATTAAATTCCAATTTTACCCTTAACTATTCATATTTCTTATTTTGTCGATTAATTAATCTTAAAATTTCCTAAAATACCTAATTTCATTCTTTTTCTTTTTTAAAAAAATTATCTTCTTCTTCTCTACCTCAACATCACCCTCTCCTCTTCTCCTAACCACCTCATTTTCTCATTTTTCAGCCACTTATTCTCTCTTTTTTTTTAATTTCATCAAAATTATTATCCCAAACAATCACAACATAATTTTAATTAGAAACTAGTTTAGGATTAATGAAAATCACTAATAAAAGAGATAGAGTTTAGCTAAGAAATTTCTTTATTACCTATATGAAGTCTCTATACCTTTCCAATAGAGTTTTGGGTTATTAATCTCCATAATTTCCTGTCTATATACTATGAAAACAAACAAAATAAGGAAATACATGAGAAAAGCTTCACAGGAAGGAGAATGCTGTAATTTTTTACTCTTACCTTTTGGAATTATGAAGAAGAAGGACGATGGAGTTATTTTTCATTAGTTTTTACAAGCATACATGTTGTCTTATATATTTTTTCTCCTTTTTTTTCAAAGGCTAAGTTAGGTCATTATTAAAGAGTAAAGTTTATGGGCTTTACAATTCTCCCCCTTAAAAAGATTTCATTTCAAAATTAAATTATGTACATGAGAATCCAAACAACGGAGGATATTAACATCAAACCTCATCCTCTTCTTTCCAAATAGCCTCTCTCAAAAAATGATGATGATTCCATAAAATCTGTATAATCAAAATCTCCCTTCTCTTTAATTTCCTATTATGTCTATCTAAGATCTCCATTGACTGCTCTTTTATCTTTGGTAACCTTAATGTCATGCATGTATATAAAATGGATAGGATCCAATTGGTACTCGATATTAACATGTGAAACACATCCTGAATATGTGATAATTCTTAAGGTAAGGCCAATTTGTAAGTTAAAGGCCCTATATGTTCTACAATCTCATACAGCCCAATGTATGTTGAACTCAACTTCCCTCTCCTACTAAACCTCAAAATCCCCTTTGAAGGTGATACCTATAAAAATACCATATCTCCAATGTCATACTCCATCTCCTAGTAATGTTGATCAATATAACTCTTTTGTTGATTCTGAGTTGCCTTCAGGCATCACCTTACTACTCTATTTTCTCTACCATCTCTTGAACCAACTCTAACAATCTAGCACCCTCTATATCCCAACATATTGAATCTCTAAATCATTTACCATAAAATGCGTCAAATGATGCTATAATGATGTTAGAGTGATAACTGTTATTATATGCAAAATCTATCAAAGGCATACATGTATCCTAATCACCCTCTATCGAGGCAATAGCAATTGGATCCTATCCATTTTATATATATGCTTGACATCAAGGTTACTAAAGATATGACTTATGACATCAATTATATCATATAATGCACCATGAGCTTCCCTTAGAATCTCCTCTTGTATTCCATCTATATATGATAGACAAACTCATCTCTCAATCACCAACACTCCATCTGCTCTCACTAAAACATTAGCCTCCCTATCCCATTGCAATATCTCTCTTATTTGCAATAGATAAAAATCCCGAGCATGTCCCTATTTAATCTTATCTTCCAAATATGATTGAACTTGCAGTGTCAACAATAAACACTCACTTAATCAATTTCTAATCTCATAACTAGTGCCCTCAACTCCACTAATAATTATATATTATATCTTATCAACCTAGCCATTAAGCCTACGCTTTTCCTACTAGAAGCATTTGCTACTACATTAGCCTTCCCTAAATGGTAATCAATAGTACAATTATAATCATTTAGTAGCTCGATTCATCTTCTCTGCCTCAAGTTTAGCTCCCTCTGAGTCAAGATATAATTTAGGCTTTTATAATATATAAGGATTTGGAATGTCTTCTTATACAAATGATGTCTCTGTATCCTAAGAGCATGCATAATCATTGTTAACTCTAAATCATAAGTGGGATAGTTCAATTAATGTCATCTCAATTGATGAGAAGCATAATATAGCGCCCCCTTACTGTAGAGTACGCACCGGAATGCCTGAGGGTCATCCCGATACATATCCTACACCAAGGGAGGGCTACGAGCAGTCAGTCACTACAATACTCTCATGGTATCATATTCATAAAACCATAATATAAAAATTACTATATTTTAAAATCCACAAGCTTTCACATTTCATTTCATCAAAACAGAAATTTACATGACTATCAGATTTCCACAGTCTATATACATACTCCAAAAGGAAACTGATACAAAAATCTAACTAGGTCATCCCCAAACAATCCCAGTTGACCGACCTGTACGCCATGACTTCTCTTGCTAACACGATCACACGGCAGGAAAAGTCTCTTTCACTGGAGCTAGGAGTCTACTCTATCGATCCTGAAAAATAGTTGCAATTTTGGGTGAGTTTGCGAACTCAATGAGA
>JANTPM010000006.1:36056452-36069656 GCA_025434745.1 Erythroxylum divaricatum | reverse complement strand
GCCAAAATGTCAAAGAGACATAACCTAAATCGGACTAAATTTGCTTAATATGCTAACCCCTAATTTGGGGCGTTACATAAACACGTACCAATATTCAACAAAAGGAAAGATTTGGATGTGAGAATACATATGATGGCACAACTAGGTTTTACTAAGTCCAAGAGTACACTTCAGTTTGACAAGGATGTTGAAAGATATATAAATTTGCAATGCTTATTATATAATGATGTAGATTGTTCCTAACATAAATCATAGAGCAATGTGACTGCATTATAGACGTGCTTAGATGAACCATGTATAAAAATGACTCAGGATGAAAAAATTGAAAGCTCATCATGGTACTTGTCTTTAAAATGTGATAATGTGACAACATATAGCAAGAATATGCAATTAGTGGCTTAATAAAATAATACTACTACCTAATATAGTAGGAGCAATACTTACGGAGTGAGAAAGTGAATAAGATAATGTGGCAATTGATTGACTTCTTCCAAACACTTATCTCATATGTAAAAGAGGAGTTAGTAGTCTAAAGTGGAAAACACTCCACTAACTTGGTGGAGTTAGTAGAAGATGTGGTAACTCTCCACTAACTTGGTAAGTTAGTAAAGAAAGTGAATAGTTTTAGTTTTCTTGATCTCTAAGTTCTTGTAAGCCTATATAAAAACATCATTTGTAGTTTATTTGTAAGTAGCATTATACATTTAATCATCTCTTCGAAAGTTGAGAGTTATGTGAGAAAGTTTGAGTTTCGAGTAAAGAGTTGTTGAGTAGTGTTATTATAAAGTATTTCGAGGAAGAAATTGTTTAAAATCTTATGTTTTATATCTTTTTATGAATAGATCAATAAAAAATGACTTTGTTACATCTCTATTATTTGTCCCATTTAATTGAGTTAAGCAACATACTTGTATGGTAATAGTGTAAATGAAATACTTAAACACATGTGATATCAAGCATTTGAAAATAAACTAATTTATTAGTTGACAATCACAAAAGAAAAATTAAGTTAAACTTTGAAATTTAAGTTTAATTGTTATATGAGGTCTTTATATATATATATATATATAAATAAGTTTTCATGATACTTGTCATCTTGGATTGAGTTGAGTTGAACTCTAAAACTTAAGTTTAATTGTCACTCTTTAATAATTTCACTTCAATTCTATTACATTAAAGAAAAAGTCTTTGCCATCTTAGGTCTCTAAGATTATTCACCACATTCCTCACATCTATAAATTAACTCACGAATTATTAAAGCTTTGATTCCACTTCAAACTCTTTCTCTGTTGGCTGTGGAAGCGAATTTGGAATGACTATTGAGATTTGGGATAACTATGAAAGATCAGTCATCTGATCTGTGTTAAAGCTACAGAGTTATCAAGTTGAGTTAGAGATATGGATAGGGATCAAATGAAAAAGTGTTGGTTGTATAGTAGCCATAAACAGGACCATTTCTAACGTTTTATAAGTCTTGAGTAAAGTAAAAAATGGGGTCATAATAAATCGACAATATATAAATATGTAAACTTTTAAAATCATAGTTTTATTAGTAAAGAAGCTACCTTAAGCCCCTTGTTATGATACAATTAAAGATTCTAATGAGTTCCATTAATTCTTAATATTAAGATTTAGAGAACAACTAAAAAATCAAAAGAAAAAAAACTAAGAGGATTTGTCTCATTTTACTCTTTACTAGAGTCAAAAGTGAACTACACCCTATTTTGTCTTGCTTTACTCTTGAGTAAACCTTATTTTACCTTATTTTGTCTCGCTTTACTCTTGAGTAAACCTTATTTTATTCTTTACGAGAGTAGGCCTTAAGTAAGTATCTTTTCTGCCCTTACCTAAGTTCGAGCTTGACCATAAATGTGGGTTCTCTTTCAAGTTTATTTTCTTTTGATGGAATAAAGTTTTTCTTTAGCTTTAGTATAAGATGAAATTGGATGATCTTTTGGTTCTACTGGCTCTTTAGAGTTTGCAATTTTTTTAAAAAAGGTTTATCTAAATCATTTCAAAGACTTTTTAATAATTTGAGCCTTCTAAATATGATAAACTGATCTAAGAACTGTGTCTAAAGAAAACAATAATTGATTTATGATTATATCTTATTTTATTTTTCTTAAACTAAAGCAAGAGGTACATCTAAAAGATTAGAGCATCATGTTTCTATCAGGATATTCCAATCTTATTTCACTTAACTTTTTTCGCATATTTATGTGAATTCTATATAAACCTCTAAATAAGATTTAATAAAGTATATAAAAATTGGTTAACCGAACAAAGATTTTATCTTACTTTATTTTTCTTAGGTTTTGATTGATCTTATCAAAACATGCACAGGCGCGTGGGGCTGAATTGTCAACGTGGAAAAAATAAAGGCACAGAAACCGTTGGCCGTTTGGTCCTCCTCAAGCTCTGTAAAAAATTGATTAGAAGAACTTCGAATTTTAAATTATTTGGGGAGCTTCAATAGACGAGGCAGGCACTCTCAAACAAACACATATCTTACGATAACGGATACCGTTATATCCGTCGCTCCACCACCAATGCCAAGCCTTCTCCTCTCCTCTAGTTTCTCGCCGTTCATGTTGCTCCCTCCTCCCTCGCATGGGCGACGACGGCGGCGGAGGCGACTTTTCGGCTAATGATGCCGCTCCTTTCTCCGACGTCCCACTCCAGGAAGCTCCCGTGCTCTTGCTCGTTCTTTTCCACCATGCACTTCGAGTGGAGCTCGAAGACTTCCTCCAGCTGGCGGTTACCACCTCGGAGAGTGGATCCTCCTCCCGCGAGCTTGTAGTTGAGCTTCGCCGGAGGTTCGATTTCATCAAACTTGCTCACAAGTATCACTGCGCCGCGGAAGATGAGGTCGGTGAAGCTCTTGATCTGCTTTTTGCTTTGTACCATTATTTGTTGTTCACGAAACGATCCATTTAATATGTGTTTTGTGGTTATTCCCAACTGTTCGTCTCTTGTTTTGATACTGATAGTATATATGTTAGCTAATTCTTATCGATATAAAGGCGTTGACTTGATACATATTGGTTAAAGTTAACTTCAACTAAGCCAGATTACTTGTACACAGATTATTTTTACTACTTACTAAGTAACAAGTTTTATTTATGCAATCAATTAAGAATAGCCTCTTAATTGACAAGTCTGAGTAGTGCTAACTACAAAGTTATAGGTACTAAGGTAGTGGGTATCTACCTTTGGAACTTATTTTGAATGAAGAAACAAGTATAAGTTCTATATTTAGGCATCTGAGTAGTGTGGAGTTTGTTATTTTGCTTCATGATCTAACTTTTGGGAATCAGATTTCAATTTATTGAGTTCCATAGTTTATCTCTATTGCCTTACTCTTCAGTTTTCCGTTTCAGTTAAATTATATGATTAGATGACTGAAGGCGTTTTCTTGTTGCAGGTCATCTTCTCAGAATTGAATGCTTATACTGAAAATGTCGTAGGTACTTTTATGTTAGAACATAGAAGCATAGACGACGCTATTGAGGCTGTTTCCCGTTGCTTGGATGTATTGGTGGATGGAAAGGAAAATGGTGTCAAACCATTTCAAGATCTCGTATTGCGTATCAGCACCATGCAGTGTTCCATTTTCCATCATATGCTGAAAGAAGAGGACCAGGTAGTGTTTTCTTTCTTTTGTGAATAACTTATGTACAAAACTACTGCTTTCCTCTTCCTATGCAATCTATGTTTAAATATTCCTGTATGAAATGTTCTGGATTCTCAATTCTAAAATTGTTCATCGGACATAACATTTTATCATACAGAAAAATTTTCATCAAGCTGGGACATCGACCTTTTGTCATATGGAAAATTTTTCATCAAGCTGTGAAAACTAATGGATAATTACCCTGGCTCTTTTGGTTGAACAACAATTTTATATTATGTTGTGAAAAGAAAACTTAGTGAAGCCTCCTTCCGATGTGGACAATCACTTTAAATTAGTAATATTCCATTTCCTGCACTATTGTATGCCTATCCACGTGCGATGTTGCATAATTTTTCAGCTGATATACTTAAAAGATTTCGATGCTACTCCCTGGATGTAGACAGAGACTTGAATAAAAGCCAGTAAAAAATACTTACCTTCTTTAAATAAAGTCAGAGAGAGATTGCCAAAACTCACCACAGCCAGAAGGAGGGCAGTTATCAATTGCCTATTGATGCTCATAATATAAAGTAGTTAAATAAACTTCTCAATTTCTTTCAATGTTTTAGCTAAAACAATAAGCTTTTCTCTGATTGATGTTTTTATTTACTGATTCTGGTCAACTTCCTTGATGAAGTGATATCTCATATGGACTTATAGTAGCCTTCAAGTTTCCATGAATCCATCTGGTACACACCTTTTAAAATGATATCATTAGGTACTTAGCCAAGGTTCATAACTAAGATGAAAGATGGAAGTTGATAACAGTGATTGTAAATTTCATGACCAAAGGAAAGGGGCTCCCTTTCCGATTACTTAAATGCTTCTTAATTGTTTCAAGAAAAGATACTTTAGTTGAATATTGGAAATTTTCTACATAATTACGTTATCAATGCACTGGATGCAGGTTTTTCGATTACTTATGCAGCATTTCTCTCCCAAGGAGCAAGCTTCTCTTGTGTGGCAGTTTTTTAGCAGTGTTCCTATAATATTGATAAAGGATCTTTTGCCATGGATGATGAGAACCCTGTCTCATGAAAAACAAGTGGAAGTCAAACATTGCATACGAGAAATTGTGCCCGAAGATAAGTCACTGCAAGAGGTAGTGGGTTGAACTCCTTTTTTAATTCTAATAAATTTCATGGCTGTTGAGCATTTCAAACTTTTCTTTTGAAGGTGGTCCTTTCTTGGCTTTATAGAGATGATCAATCAAATTTTGAGTGTTTTACCAAGATTAAAGAGCAAGAACCTAATGGATCTTTGCAATTGCAAAAAGAAGTGAAACTGGTCCTCTTTATGTGGCCTCACAAAGAAATCTGGAATTGGAAGAAGATACCCAGCACTGAAAGGAATGTTCAAAGCAATTTGGTTAGATATCTTCACCTTTGGCACTGCACAATCTTGAAAGATTTGAAAGAAATCATGGAGGTGATGTACCAATCTAGATACTTGACCAGTTCTGTGAACATGAATTCAATAATTGCGAGGGTAAAATTTCATGCTGATGTCATTATCTTTTACAGGTATTTAATGACTGCTGAAGCATGTCCTTTATTAACAAAAATTCTAATAAAATCCACTTTTACTTTTCCTGTGCCACTGCTATCCCTTTCTTGATCTTTGTTACTGTTATTTTTCTATACATTTTCTATTTTTCTAACAGGTTGTTTTCTGCTAACAGGAATGCATTGAGGACTTTTTTCTATCCTGTGGTAATTCAATTTGCAAAAGACCATGTTAAACCCTCATTCAAAGTGCAATCCATTGAAAAACGTATAGAGAGTTTACACCTTTTGTTTCATCATGATGGTCAAGATGGTACGCCTGTTCCCAGCTTTGTTGAGACCTTCTGCCAGGAACTGCAGTATTTTGCAATTGAAATTACTGAACAGTTTCATTTTCAAGAAACAGAGGTACTTTCCTTTTTATCTTTTAACTTTCACCTTAGGCCGGATGCAAGTTTCCAAAATCTTGAATAAGGTGCCGGTCTATAATTAGTAATCAGCTTTCACTTTTTTTTAGGTTTTTCCCCTTATAAGCAAATACTGCAGCCATGAAATGCAGCAGCAGATTGTTTATATGAGCCTTAATATGATGCCAATAGGACTGTTAAAATGCGCAACAACTTGGTTTGCAGCCAATCTCTCTGAGAATGAATCCAGGTCTATTCTTCAAATCATAAGCCAGGCAGATTTTTCAGTCAACAGTTTTCTATCTCTCTTACGTGAGTGGTATCGCATGGGTTGTTCAGGGAAAATATCTGCTCAAGATTTTAGCAACTACTTCCAGAATATGTTTCAGAGTCGATTTTCCTTTCTGTCTGAGCATATCAATCTAGCTAATGGATGCTCTCCCTTGAACAGGCAACCATGTAAAAAACCCACCATTACTAGAGCCAAACTCTTCTCTGCTAACAATGGAAAGAAGTTACTCTCTGCTTCTTCATCTTCGGGTTCCCACAAAACTAAGACGTATGACACATCATACACTAGTGAAATAAATCTCCATTTGTTTTTCCCTAACGCGATAAACTCGTCCCTGCCAACTTCCAAATTATTTGGTGAAGAGATTTCAGAAACTTCTTCCAGTAATGAACCACTGGCCATAGATATCATTTTTTTCTTCCACAAGGCTCTCAAGAAAGATCTGAATGACCATTTTCTTAGTTCAACACAATTGGCTGAAAACAATGGCCTGCTCATGGAGTTCCAGAAGCATTTCAATCTCCTGCGATCTCGGTATCAGTTCCACAGTGATATGGAGGATGAAATTGTATTTCCAGTTCTGGAAGCTAAAGAAGAAGTCCGAAACCTTAGCTTGTCCTACACCCTTGACCACAAACTTGAAATTAAACTCCTGAGTAAAATTTCTTTTATTTTGAATGACCTGTCTGAACTGCAAGTTCCTGTTTTGGGTGCCAATTCAAATATGCAGGACCAGAGAATTATGATGCACAGTCAGTTGTGTGTAAAACTCCATAGAAAATTCATAGCGATACACAAGTTGCTCTTTGATCACATCAATCGTGAAGAAATTGAAATCTGGACCGTCTGTAGACAATACTTCTCTATGCAGGAGCAAGAAAACATTATAGGCCACATGCTAGGAAGAGCTAGAGCAGAAACTTTGCAAGATATGATACCTTGGCTAGTTGGCTTTTTAACACCAGGAGAGCGGCAAGCCATGATGTCCATCTTGCGTAAGATCACAAAGAATACCATGTTTGACGAATGGCTAAGGGAATGGTGGGAAGGTTATGATATTCCTCATATTGCGGAGGAGTTGAGTCCTTGTAGAGCAGACCCACTTGAGATTGTCTCAAAATATCTTTCCAAAGACCTTGACAAAGAAGATGTAGATTGTGAAGAAGGCATCATTGCTACACAGCAAGATTGCTTCGGGACAAATCTAGAGATGTTAACAAAAAACAATTCAGACGAAAAGAAAGATGTTTGTCATGAAGATCAAATTAATAGTGAATTTTTGGAACATCGAAAACTTCCATTGGAAGGTTCTGACAAGAATTGCAATAGGATGCCTGATGTCAGAGATAAAATAAATAAACCAGGTCAGCCATCTCTATTACCAACTTCAAAGTTCAGGCAGCATGAACACCTTTTGACATTAAGTCAAGAAAATCTCGAGGCTGCAATAAGGAGAGTATCACGTGACCATTCCCTTGATTGTCAGAAAAAATCACGTCTAATGCAGAACTTACTGATGAGGTTGGTCTCCAAAATTTTTGTGCTCTTAATACTTCTACTGGAGATAACAGAATAGCATGATTTTTGTAGGACTGCAATCAAGATAGTTTACTGTCATCAAATTCATGGACAATATTTGTTTTACTGGTTATTACCTTGTAAGTTTGTATCAGAAGATGTACTTTAGAACCATAATGATTTGAGATCTTCTATATTTTGAACTATAGGAAACATTTTTTCTCTTGAACTAACACCTGTCACCATGTTTTAAATGCATTTTTAACCATTTTTGTATGTACTGTTTATCACTGGAATAACAGTAGCCTGCACACTTTTTCAGCCGTTGGATTGTTCGTCAACGTATATCTCAAGAAGAACTATACGTCTCAAGTAATGCCGGAGAAATTCCAGGTCAATGTCCATCGTATAGAGACCCTCTAAAGCTGACATTGGGTTGCAAACATTACAAAAGGAACTGCAAACTTGTCATGGAATGTTGCACCCAACTTTATACATGCATACGTTGCCATGATGAGATAGCTGATCATTCAGTAGATAGGTGTGAATTTTTGAATAAGTTTTCATCCGCGTAGTTTGTAGATTTATAGTATTTTTCTAATGACTAACTAACCCAAAGCCCTTCATTTTCTGTTTCTTTTGCTTCTGCTACTTGTTCAGGAGAGTTGTCAGAAGGATGATGTGCATGAGATGCTTGGTTATTCAGCCAATTGGACAGACATGCTTAACTGCTTCCTGCAATAAGTTATCAATGGCAAGATACTACTGCAGGATCTGCAAATTGTTTGATGATGCTAGGTGGCGCCTTTAATATCTATCCATATCAAATTGCAATCAAAATCACTTCCACTTTTTACTTTAATCACTTCTGATAAATTGTTAGCTTATTGCAATTAGTTAAAGTTGCAATTTTTAGGACTCAATTTCATACCTGTTTATTCCCAATTTTCTGCAATTCAACATCATAACATCAGCTTATTTCAACAGGGAAATTTATCACTGCCCTTTCTGTAATCTTTGCCGGGTGGGAAAGGGATTGGGAATCGATTACCTCCATTGCATGAATTGCAATGCCTGCATGTCAAGGTCCCTTTCAGTACATGTATGTAGAGAAAAAAGTGTGGAGGACAACTGCCCAATCTGCCATGAGGACATATTTACATCCACCAATCCAGTAAAGGCTCTCCCTTGCGGTCATTTTATGCACTCAACATGTTTTCAGGTGCCTGGGTCTGATGAATCTCCATCTTCTTTCTTCTTTAAATATTTGTATGTTTCGCAAATTTACGGTTGCTTTCACTGCCGCTACTAGGATTACACGTACACAAACTATACTTGCCCAATCTGTAACAAGTCGCTTGGAGACATGCAGGTTAGTTGTCCAATGCAGTCATTTGTTTATGAAATACACTTGTGCTCAGCACCAATGAGACATATAAAAACGTCGTCCTTTTATGAAACGGAATACAATTCTCAAGACAAGCTGATGGCTAGGCAAACATCCACTGCCCAGTACCTAGAATTTCTGTTTATTCCATCGATAATGGTTTCTATGCTCTTGTATGTACTTTACAAGGCAGTTGAATCTCCATTCTCTGCAAATCAGAATCATTAATTTAGTCCTTAGTTTCCTAAATGTCTGTTTCAGGTGTACTTCAAGATGTTAGATGCATTATTGGCTGAAGAGAAAATTCCATATGAATATTCAAAGAAAACTCAGGTTGATATCATATCTAGTTTTAGCATGCAGCGGAGCTTTAAGTTTTCGTTTAGCTTACTTTTTTTTGAAGGAATTGCAGGCCATTCTATGTAATGATTGCGAGAAGAAAGGGGATGCTCCTTTCCATTGGCTTTACCACAAATGCCCATTCTGCGGCTCCTACAACACCAGGGTTATCTAAGTTCCACTAATCAAATGTCAATCATCGGTGAAGATGAACTTTGTTATTTATCGCTTCTGTTGATCACGTTGGTCGAAAGTAAACCCAGAATTTACGAATGGTCCTGTTGTGGCCGATAATGCGGCCTGAACCCCTCCCATATTGTACATGAAACTATTCAGATATTTTGGCAGTCATGCAGTCTTTTGTATTTTTGTTTATGCCAATAATGGATTTATCATAGTGATATTCGGTACCTGCAATTTGTTTATTTCCCAGGTTCTGCAAAATTTTCTTCTTTTCCATTCTATCACTTTCTTGACTTGGAATGATCGTGTCAGAGATGCAATTTGTTTCCTTCCATTCTTTGTGGCCATATTCCATGTCCACAATCAGCACCCATATCAAATGAGCCAACTCTCAAACGTTTCTTTTCCTTTTGCATTATATTCTTCTTAGACCATTTACTATCCAGGAAAACAAGGTTTCATCCTGAAAGGATATCCATTTACTGTGGTATCTACTACGGATCCATCTGATATGTTTTTGACGAATGACACATCAGGGAACTTCGATACTTTTAGACTCCGGTTAGAGCTAAGAACACTTCCTTAACAGGATATAGATAGAGAACCAGACTTTGAGCTCCCCTACGCTGCTGGTCCTGCGAGCATAAATGGCTCTCACTAAAATCCACTTGTATACACCCATCTTATGATATCTGCACTTTCTTGACATTATACCATTCCATGAAAAAAAAAAGTCAACAGTTATTGATTACAGGAGGAAACTAAGCAAATATCTACATTACATCACATTTCCCTGAGGAAGAAAATGGGGAATGTGACTTCAAAATTGTGGAATACTGTTCTCTGTGATACGAATTTTAAAATAAGACCCTGAAATATTTATGTACTTCTCTCTAGCTCGCTCATGATTCGTCATAGTTTCTCTATCCTGGGATGGAAGAAACGGCATTTTCTCTCCATTTCTTGTTTTACTGACCAATCAATTGACACTGGTAAGACTGAAGCATGCAGCAGCACTTTTCAATTCGTTCTCTGCAACGTGCTCCACCGATTGTGTTGTGTCCCTCAGTGATTCTGCAGAGCTGCAGTGTAATTAAATATTAATGTTACACCATATCCTTGAAAGTATAGAAACATTGTAAAGATAACAATTCTATGCGTACCTCGAGTCATAGGCTTCTTTGGAATCGATGTAGGATTGCCTGTCGTCAATTGTGTCGAAGAATGGGTGTAACTCGTCATAATCTTGAACAACTTCTTGTTGGAAAGCTTGTGTCTGTGAAGGTACCAAATGAGCGTGATGAACTGCCATTAAATTAGGATCACTGTTAATAGCATATGGTTGCTGAACCGACAAAGAATTCCCTGCATTTTCCTTCGAATCCAAGCAACTAGAACTGAAACCTACGTAGCTGCTATTAGAATAGGATTGCTGTCGTGCCACAGTCAATGCGTTCAAAGGATGAGAATTGTGGCTAAAGAGTTGAAGGGCATTTCTAGGAGGAGCCATGCCAAGTTCTAGTTGCGATGGAACTTCGTCAGCAATGGAAGAAATATGTTGCTGTTGGTGGAGTTGCCTGTACATTTCAAGTTGAGCAAGAACTGCACGAAGCTCTTCTTCAGCCTGCCAAATCTGGTACCTCAGATGATTGATCATGCCTAAGCATCCATGAACAGGGTACCTATCACGAATATTTGCTTGGCAAATAATGGAAGTCATTGCCTCAGCTTTCTGAGAATTGTCCACATTTCTAAGTATCTTAACAATATTGCTTACACCAAATAGCTTATGAGCGTTTCTGAACATCTCAGTTTGATCAGCTGGGAAATAAGGTGCCAAAACACACTCGGATGTGCACCTTCTTCTTTGGTGCTTGCAAGCAGCACAAGCTTGGCGGTTGCCACCCTTTAGGGTCATGTTTGTAGCATCAAAGTTCGTTGAAAACGTGTTGTTGTTGTTGTATAAGAAACAATTGATAAAGAAGAATAATGTGAAAGATGAGAGAGAGAGAGTGAGAGAGGGATGATTGTTGTTGTTGTTGAAACTGAAATAGATAGAACATTTTGTTGAGGCTGAACTGGTCTGATATGAGCGGATTTACTGGATGTGAAAGACTGAGTAAAACAGAAAGGATTAAAGATTTGAAGAGAGAGAGCGAATTTGGCGGGGGATGTTGTTTCTTTTCGAGTGCATGCAAATGTAATCAAGACTTGGGGACATTACATATGTTGGAAGTTCCACCAGTCCCGATATCTTTGGGACATTTTATGGTCAAAACACGTATTTTTTTTGGTAGTTTACAATTGACTTATATTGTGTTACCAGTCCTTATTTTTTTTTTTTACTTCATTTTATTTTCCATGCTATTCCATTGCTGGGCAACACAACTAATAATGGAACGTAAGATGAATATAAGAAATATAGATATTGTAAGAACTTTCAGCATTTCCTTTGATAATATAGTCTTTCAAATTTAAGTGGTACAATTTTTTAAAGTGTATATTATTGGAATCTAACGGTGATCAAATCACGAGTACAACGGAAAACAAAAACCTTTTACAGATTTTGAGTGGACTCTGATAATTGATTAACTTAAGTAAAACAAAATAAGAATCATAAGAAATCATACCTTGTTTGTGTTCCCGTTGAAAATTCTTTGAAACTTTTCCCAATTTGTCATCTACAAATTATTCACTTGTTCAGCCTTTGATGGCATTCACAAAACAACTTCTCAACACTTTAAGAGGAAGACTGTAAGAGTGCTATCTCCTTTATCTTTTCTTCCTATTAATAGAAAAATTATTAGGGTGGTTTTGTATTTTTATTAAAATTATATTTCTTAATTATAATTAAAGTCATACTCTAATTATAATTAACTTAATTTTAATAAAATTAAATATCTTATATTTGATCCCTAAAGTTACTCAAACTTTATAATCAAGTCTAACTTAATTAAATTGAATTTTCTTTCACAAATTGCTCTTTGATGTGTGACCCATTAGGTTCCTAATATATTGACAATGATTATAAATTATAAATTATAATTATAATTCATAATTAAAATTAGATAAATTAAAATCCTTTTTAATTTATCTTTAATTCTTCAATTAAATAATTTATAATAATATATCAAGATTAACATCTAGCAATATGTCAAGACCACCCAAATAACATAAATGTCAAAGTGGTTTGACTTAACTTTTCTATACATTGTTATGATGTACAATTTAATCCTTTTGTCGTCTAATTTTCCAATTGAACAAAGAACTACTCTTTTAGTCCAATCATTTTCTTTCTTGCTAATTAGTAATTGATTTATAATTGAAATTTGAATACGTCTTTTCAAATGTCAATTCACTCTGGCTAGATAATTCCATAAATCACTACTAATAAAAAACAATAGAACATTCTTTCTAATTACTTTAGAGTAACGAATTCTTTATTGACGTACTCAACTATCTCCATATGGTTAATATTGCATCCAATTGTTACCAACTGAATTATTCTAGGATGGTTCATAAGTACCATCAAAATACAGTAATTCCCACACAAGATACCTTAATAATCTCAAGTCTAAGGATCAATTATACAACTATCATTATGAAAATCCATACACATATAAGTAGTGTTGTAGCATCCCACTCCCGCAAGACCCGAACCCGATATCGATGGTGATATCCGAGCCCGTGACCCGCGAGGGTGGTATGCTAGAGCAGTCAATGCAGTTTAAAAAAAACTCATTATGATATTTTTCTTTTTGAAAACAGTCGAGTGCGCGGAATTAATAAACGATTCGGGCCCGTGATACGAAAACCCTTTTCAGTCATACACTTTACCAAAGATCACATTTCAAAACAATATTTATCAATTAGGGCCCTCAAACAATTCAGTACTATTTT
>JANTPM010000006.1:36040756-36052990 GCA_025434745.1 Erythroxylum divaricatum | reverse complement strand
CCTAACTACCCGTGAAAGACTTTCACGCCCAATAACACGACCGACTCGTGTTAACCTCGTCAGAGGATTTTTCAAACTATTTCTACTTCAAAAACAAAGACAAATAAAATCAAGAATGCGACAATTCCAGTTCTGAAATTTGTCACCAAGAAGCCAAGTAATCACACCAACAATATGTGTATTGATCTATGACAAAGTCTTCTTTGTACTTAAAACATCAATCACGTAAATCATCCAACAACGACATCAACTACATATCACCATTGGACTGCTTGTTGAAGATAAAACTGATAGTCCTGTACTGCTGCACGAAAAACACTTCACATAAGACAACTCAATCGAGAGATTAAAAACCCACAATGCAGCCGCAGGTTCAGCAAAGTTCCACGCCCTTTTGTTTGACACCCACGTAGCGAACAATACTAGATTCAGAATAAGGATGCCCTACACCAATATGCCACGTCAGCCGTGAAGCAATATTCCCAAATCCACATTATTCACACAACCTCTCTGAAATTACCTTAGACAAATCCTTTTCAAATAGGTATACTGTTGGATAAGCAGCCAACATCCGAAAGATATGTTGATTAAGAATTTACTTCCAATTTAAATCCACTTTTCAATTACAACAGAATACTCAATTACAAATTTAGGCACATCGACAAAAGTTATTAGGAAAAATCCCATGTTTAATTAAAGTGCAAAAAAATAAAAATAAGATATATTAAAAAATAAATCCTAACAAAAATTAATTAAGTAGTAATAAAGTTTATTTTTATTTAAAAATATAAAAATTAATATTTTGTTAGTATTGATGTGATGATTAACTTACCAAAGAGAGTGACTTATGACAAAATTTTCACCTATTTAAAATATGTTTTTTTAAATGTTTTAGAAATATTGATGTTTAATTTTTTATTGTAAAGGTTGAAAATGTAATTTCCTCCGAAATTATGTTACCGTTGAGCTCTGGCTAATGACAAAAGATACATCGAAAGGACGCAAGAAATAGAAAAGCACAAAATATAGTCAAACTGGAGTTGTTGTCAGTCCTTGGTTGGTAGGCAGGCATTGGATTAGTACGAGTTACGGCCACTTTTTCTAGAACGAGACCAAGTCTCCGTTGGGCACTAGCCTCTTTTAGAAATTTGGCATTGCTTGTGTGTGTACTCTAATACTAAAGAACCATAAAATAAAACAAACCCATATGTAACGCCTCAACTTTTCTTCCTCATCTATAAATAATAAACTACCATCTTCCAACGCTATCAACCTACAAATCACATTATTTTTTAAACTCATCATATAAAATTATTTTTTATTTTAGTAATTTAAAAATAAGTGAATCAAAATTAAAGATGCGCATGTAAATACAGGTTTAATATATACAATAACAATACTTAGTAAGAATCTCGTTGATATATGAGATTTGAAAATATTTAATAATACGTAGTCTTTTACTTAATTATTACAGAGTACAGAGGTTATTTTTCAAACAAGTTTATATGAACTTATAAATACATTAAATGTTTTATTATAGATTTAATAATTCATTTAGAGTAATTAATTGCTTAAAATTATAATTAGTAATTAATTGTTTTGAATTGGTTTGTTAGAAAAAATAACTTTGATTTGGTCCAATTTCAAGACATAATACATTAAACATTACTATAATGATAGTCTAGTGGTATAATATATGAAGTTGGTGAAAAATGCTAAATTAAAACATATACGAGTTGACATGTGATATTCTTCACAAGAATGATTGTGACACGTTTAGCTTTCGTCGTTGTTTTGTAATTTCAAGCTTGATTTAAAATTTGTCGAGTTTTAATTACAAGTAATGCTTATAGTATAAATTTAAACCAATATTCTAGCATTGGACGCGTTCATATTAAGCAAAGCAAGACGAGTTATAATTACAAAGGATAGTAATAAATCATTTCCACCAACAGAAGCAGATCTCAATTTGAAGTCTAATGAGTACAGTAACTGATGGTTTCTTTTTTTTTCTTTTTCCAAGCTTTGGGACCTTTTTGTTTTCTTGGTGTTAAAGATACATAGAATGAGGTGTCATCATTATGGTTGACCTAGAATGTGGAATCCTGTCATTTTCCAAGGAAACGGCGTTACATTTCAGCTTTTTCTTCGTCTTGACCTGACCCAGTCGGAGGAAAGATACAGAGAAGGTTCGGAGTTGGTGTTACTTAATACACACAGTTCAATTTTGTAACTAACCCAATTCTTCCGTTTTTGTTTGCTAAATCAGGCATTTAAGAGAAACATAAATAGACACAATGGAAATTTTTCAAATGGGTGCTGCTCTGAGGTCAATTGAACCGGTGACCCACTGCAACCACTGCTTTTTGTTTAGATCTCGGCCCTCCATCTTAACTGAGCCTGATCAGACGGTTGGCGCCTCTTCAAAACCAAGTGCGAATCATTGGACGGTTGCCCCAAGAAGCAATAAATCGGGTCGGGTCGGGAATCACTGACAGAGAGTCCAAAAGTCAGGGGATTTGACTGATTATGTATTAACTTAGGGGCTGTTTGATTTTATTTTATTCCTTTGTAATTTGTAATTTTCTTTAAAAAATATAAATAAAAATTTATTTAATTGTTAATATTAATGTAATTATATTTTTATTATTAATAATAAAAATGTCAACGTAAACGTAGAGCCTTTTACTTTGTCAGTACATTTTTTTATAAATCGAAAAAAAAATCTATACAAATTAATTTCCTTCGTTAATTTAATAATTTATAAATAAAATTAGAAACATGATAAGTTTGGGTTTGGCAGGCCACAGCCTTTATCCCATTTTTCAACAAACTCATAATTACATCTAAATACTTTTTCCATAAACAAAACAAATCAATATCAATAGTATACATAATTTTCAAAAAACCCCCTCATTTTCTTAACTGAACCCCGCGTTTTCTCTTCCCTCCCACACATCACCACCAACGCCGTTTCTTCCGCCACAACTACCACTGTCGCCACCACTGCCGGGCCAAACCCTTTTCTTATACTCACCAGTCCTTTTACTTGGTCCAAGTTTGCTCTTTGTTTTGTTTCCCTACTACAAGTAACGGAAATGGGAAACTGTAACGCCTGTGTGAGGCCGGCCACCACCTCCGACTCCAAAACGCGCCACCGCAAGCAAAAGAAGTCCAAAGAACGAAAACCCAACCCGTTTTCGGAGGACTCGATCCGCTCCCCGGCAGGTCCGATCCGCGTTCTCAAAGACGTGGTCCCACTCAGCCATCGTCCTCGGATCGGCGACAAGTACATCCTCGGACGTGAGCTCGGTCGCGGCGAGTTTGGAATCACGTACCTATGTACGGACCGCGAGACCAGAGAAGGGCTCGCGTGTAAGTCCATTTCGAAGAGGAAACTTCGGACCGCTGTGGACATAGAGGACGTGAGGAGAGAGGTGGCAATCATGTCGACGTTGCCGGACCACCCGAACATTGTGAAGCTTAAAGCGACGTACGAGGACTACGAGAACGTCCACTTGGTTATGGAGTTGTGTGAAGGAGGGGAGCTTTTTGATAGGATAGTGGCGAGAGGGCATTATAGCGAGAGAGCTGCTTCGAATGTTGCGAGGACTATTGCGGAGGTTGTGAGGATGTGCCATGCGAATGGGGTTATGCATAGGGACTTGAAGCCTGAGAATTTTTTGTTTGCAAATAAGAAGGAGAATTCAGTGCTTAAGGCTATTGATTTTGGGTTGTCGGTGTTCTTTAAGCCAGGTGTGTGCTTGTGGTTGAGTTTTCTAATCAAGTGTGTGGACTGGACGGGTTTAGAGTTCTTGGTGCTTGTTAACTGTTACAGTTTATGTCTTGCGGTGAATAATAACTTCTTTACTGTCGAGTTTGGGTTTATGATCTTATGCCTAGTTGATGCTGCTTTACGATTCTTGCTGTGCTGTCAGTTTATGAATTGTGAGTTTTTATCTGTTGGTAAACTGCGTAGTGGAATCCGTCTATCCTCTTCTTCATCTGTAAAGTCTCCCTTTTTTGTTTTTTTGGGTCTTCTTTCTGAGTTCGGGTTTCGTGTAACAGGGGAGAAGTTTACTGAGATTGTGGGGAGTCCTTACTATATGGCACCTGAAGTTTTAAAGAGAAATTATGGACCTGAGGTTGATGTATGGAGCGCTGGTGTTATACTTTATATTTTATTGTGTGGGGTTCCTCCATTTTGGGCAGGTATGCTCCCTAATCTGCAATATTGTTATTTATGTCCATTGTTCTTAAGGAGTTGAATTCTAAATTAGGTTTCTTTTCTTATTGATTGTGTCAGAGACTGAGCAGGGTGTTGCCCTTGCAATTTTGAGGGGCGTGATTGATTTTAAAAGAGAACCATGGCCTCAAATTTCAGATAGTGCAAAAAGTCTTGTTCGACAGATGTTAGAGCCTGATCCCAGAAAACGCTTAACTGCTCAGCAGGTTCTTGGTAAGTGCTTGGGTCTGAGAAACCCTATCAAGTTTGGAGGCCGTCAACTTATTGTTGTCGTGAACCAAGTTTCACAATTGGTTAGTTGTTGTCTGTGTCAGTAGTTCCCAATTAAATAAAGCCATGTCCATGTACAGGTTCGAATTAAATTTACTAATCGGCTGACTGTTGCTGCAATTGAGCAAGAGGTCTGCTTTCTAGTAATATCAGCTCAGTTCCTTAATATCTCAAATTCTGTAAGATGTAGTCCAAAATTATGCAAGGTGTTGAATTGTCACCTTTGGCATGTCAAGATGATAACCTATTTGAATTTATGTATTCAGAGATATAGTTACTTGAGGTTGTTCTTTGAGTGTTTCTTCTCATGTTACATGTATGTATTCTCAGAAGGTTTGTTGTATCTATCAATCTATAAGGTTGTCTTTCTGATGAGTTGTCCCAATTTATTCCCTTCTCTTTTCTTGACAGAGCATTCCTGGTTGCAAAATGCTAAGAAAGCACCAAATGTTCCATTAGGTGATATTGTGAGGTCAAGGCTCAAGCAATTCTCAGTGATGAACAGGTTCAAGAAGAAAGCATTGCGTGTAAGCTTCCCTCATTGTTTTTATTGTGATTATCTAGTGATATTCAATTCATTGGCATGTTATTACACAGTTCTATTCATCCTAAATTAACGTGCTTTTGCTTGCGATTAAATGCTACAGGTAATCGCAGAGCACTTATCTGTCGAAGAGGTTGAAGTAATCAAAGATATGTTTAGTTTGATGGATACTGATAATGATGGTAAAGTGTCATATGAGGAACTGAGAGCTGGTCTTCGAAAAGTAGGTTCTCAGTTGGCAGAACCTGAGATAAAGATGCTGATGGAAGTGGTAAGAACTGTTTAATACTCTTTTCCTTTTTTCATATTGGTAAACAGAAATGCCATTTTCTGTTTTTTAACAGCCCTATACTACGTTTTTCCTATTGATACAAGACCATACAATTGGTAAATATAAGCACTTCCATGCAAACTGATATTTTCTGTGAATTCGCTACTTAAACCTTTTAAACAAGCGTTGCATGCCATGAAAAGTGAAAAATAATTTCTGATGGATCAACATAGGTAGCTATAGGTACAATATGGTATGCAAAACTATTTTTTGTGAAATTTATTAGGTTGGTTTTAACTTTTTGGTTTCTACCTGTAGAATCATATCCATTGCACTATCCTCAATTATCATTTTTACTAACGTATTCAGTTTCAGTGTCCTAATCTTTTGAGAGTATTTCCAGTTCCTTTGTCCATTAACAGGAAATCTTGTTGGATGTTTCTGTGTACATTGTTTAGGCTGATGTTGATGGAAATGGAGTACTGGACTATGGCGAATTTGTTGCAGTAACAATTCACTTGCAGAAGATGGAGAATGGTGAGCATTTCCGCAGGGCTTTTATGTTCTTCGATAAGGATGGTAGTGGTTATATTGAATCAGATGAGCTACGAGAAGCTTTAGAAGATGAATCTGGTCAAACTGATAATGATGTGCTGAATGACATCATGCGTGAAGTTGACTCTGACAAGGTATGACTTCTTGAAAAAATTGAACTGGTCAAGAGTACATCGTTGACCCTTCTATTCATGTGTACATCTTGTTGACGCCATTTGCTTTTGCTTTGTGTGGTTGCTGTTATATACTCCAGGATGGGCGTATTAGTTATGAAGAGTTTGTTGCTATGATGAAAGCTGGAACTGATTGGAGAAAGGCTTCTCGACAGTATTCAAGGGAGAGGTTCAAGAGTTTAAGCCTTAATTTGATGAAAGATGGCTCATTGCATCTCTGTGATGGGGTTACTGGGCAATCTGTTGCTGTCTGAACCAAAGGGATTCATTAATCTTTTTTTCCAGTTGTGCTTGCTGAATATTTCTCTCCATACACAAGGAATACCGGCTTCTGAATTTGACACGAGTACAAGTTTTAAGAGGCGGGCATGAGCTTTAAGAATCAAAAGCTTGATTCGCTAATCATTGGTACTGAGCTATGTATTCATCAAAGGCAGTCGGTATTGTGGTGGCATGTATGTGCGTGCGGCAGGTTTGGAGTTGGTGCTGAGAAATTTGTTGTATATTTGTGTTTTTAGATGATTTGTTGGTGCTTCTTCTTCTTACCTTGTGCAGAAACAAATTGGAGTTAAAATTGTGTCTTTGGTGATTTACGAGGAGTGTATCTAAAGCTTTAGTTTTGCAAAATCTAAAGGAAATGACAAGTTTATTGTAAATTCTGAAATGCATTCTCATCTGAACATCTGATGCATTGGCCCAGTCCCTCGGTTCAATTTGCTACAGAAAGTCTCCTCCTGCTCTCACTGACAAAGACAAAATTTCAAGGAAGTCAACTGTGTGACTGACAACATATATTTATCAGAAACTGGTCCTTTCCTTGGTCCAACTTGATCACCAGAGTTGTTAATAATAATAATAATAATAATTAGCACTTTACCTTTTATAGATTGACTCGGTGCGACCGGGGATTAATCTAAAAGTAGATAGTTTAAAGGTGTCTTTTTATTCTCATAGTTGGGACTCTTTTAGGACACCTCGTAGGTTAACAAAAAAAAATTATTATTAATTTTGATAAAAATCCACGTCTTACCAGCATAAGAGTAACTTCAATTTCTTTTAACCAAGAGCTCGAAATAATTAAATATGAGTAAACAGAAAATGGGGATGTGGACAAAAATTAGGCCCAACATGAACAGAAGCCTAAGGGTATGTTTGAGAGTTTAGAATGGATTGGAATGGAATGATAATTAATGGAATGGAGTGGAATGAAATGGATCACTCCATTGTTTGAAAGTTTAAATAAAATAAGAGAAGTTTGGAAGGTAAACTATGTCATTCCATCTTTGACCCCCCAATTTGAAGGATCACAAAATATTAAATTTTGGATGGCAAAGGATAGCTTCCAAAGCCATTAATTGCCATTCCATCATGTTTCAAAATAAACTCCCAAACAATAGCCTGAGTCATTTGGACTATTCCATTCCATCCCTCTATTCACATCCAAACATACCCTAAATCTGAGTGAGCCTCCTAAATCCTAACAAAACTGGTGCCTGGTGGTGTCAATTCCGTCCTTAAACTTAGTGCTCTAGGCCCCACAAGCACACGTTCTTCACACATCCTACGCCACCGCCACCATAACCAATTAACCGTCTGTTCCGTCACCAATCCGACCCTCTCGTATCGCAGACACACACACATGGGTGTGGATTACTACAACATCCTTAAAGTCAATCGAAACGCCACCGATGACGATCTCAAAAAGGCCTACAAGCGGCTCGCCATGATATGGCATCCCGACAAAAACCCGTCGGCCAAGAGAACAGAAGCCGAAGCCAAATTCAAGCAAATCTCTGAAGCCTACGAAGTCCTCAGTGATTCGCAAAAGCGCCAGATCTACGACCTGTACGGAGAGGAGGCCTTGAAGTCCGGCCAGTTCCCGCCACCCCCACCGCAGTCTGCCGCTTCATCGTCGAGTTCTAATCGGCACTACCATCAGCGACAGCCTCCAAACACGGCGTTTCGGTTTAAGCCGAGGAATGCGGAGGACATTTACGAGGAGATCTTTGGATCGGAGAGCGGCGGTGGCGGCGGAGGAGGGAGTCATGGAAGAGGATATTTTAGGAGTACTGGTACTTATTATGGGAATGGTGGAGAGGTTAAGAAGGCGGCTCCTATTGAGAACCTACTGCCGTGTAGCTTGGAGGACTTGTATAAAGGGGCTAAGAAGAAGATGAGGATTTCCAGGAACATCTGTGACATTTCTGGGTATTTTTTTATAGGTTCTATTCTTTTCTGGAGTTCCCAGATTTTTGGAAGTTTGTTTCTATGCGGAGTTTTGTAACTTATTTTGCTAAAGTTGGCTGCTTCTTAGGAGGATGATAGTTTTTGGCTTGAAAATTATGAGTATATTGCTGAAAATTTGCAGAAATTACTTTCAATGGTTATACAAATTGCATAGGGATTGAATTGATATTATTTTCCATTAGGCTAATGTGAGTGATGAAATACTAATTGGATTAATTTCTTCTATCTTCTAGGTTTTATGATATTATGATCTTTTAGATTGTATTCTCCCCTCATTGTTTGCTACAATGACTAGACACAGGAGGGTTAGTCTTGGAGTCGTCGTTTATTTGTTTTTTAGCAATTCTAATATTCTGCTGAATAATTGTTTTATTAACGAGGGCATCTGTGCTTTCTAAAGTTATAGTCTTTGTTGAAGAAGAAGAAGTCTGCATTCATTCTGTGGGAAAGATCTATTCGTGCATCTTAGGAGCTAGGGGGATTTGATATCTTTTACAAGCCACTGAAGTTATGAAACTTTTAGGTTATTGTCATAAAGGTCATCCTTTTGCAGACTTATCCTAGAGAATCGCCGTTTACTAACGTTAAAAGTAAAATGTGGATGTTGACCTTGAGTGTTTTGGATAATGAAGATGCTGTCTTGTTGGTATTCTTGACTTCTGTAAATCATATTTTCCGTTTTACCTTTTTCACTTCATGCCATACATAGCTCATGAACGTGCTTCTTGTTAGCACAAAAATGAGTTTGTTTGCTGACATAATGATATGATTAATGCAACAACTTTGTCTTTTCAATTTTGTGCATACGTATGAGTAATATACATTATTGAAGAGTCGGTTGTTTTTCATGTCATGTGAATAATTTTATTTGGTGAAAGTACTAATCTCTGCCACTGACTTGGTATTTGAACAATTTTGTGCAGTAAGGTTCGGACTATTGAAGAAATACTGACCATTGAGATAAAGCCTGGATGGAAAAGGGGTACAAAGATCACCTTCCCTGAGAAGGGTAACCAAGAACCCAGTATTGTTCCTGCGGATCTCGTCTTTGTGATAGATGAGAAGCCGCATGCTATATATAGGAGGGATGGTAATGATCTGGTGATTAACCAGGAGATAACACTGTTGGAGGCCCTCACTGGTAAGACCATTAACTTGACTACCCTGGATGGAAGGCCCCTTGTGATTCCACTTACAGATATTGTCAAGCCAGGAGCTGAGGTCCTTGTGCCAAATGAAGGTATGCCAAATTCAAGAGAACCTGGAAAAAGGGGGAATTTGAGAATCAAGATTGACGTGGCTTACCCTTCAAGACTTACTTCAGAACAGAAATCTGAGCTGAGAAGAGTTTTGGGGGGAGTTTCATAACGAGTGTTGTTACAGGCGTGTGATTTATACAACTTATGTAGTTTCTGCAGTCACTGTTGTGTGTATATATGGTGTCTGCGAATTTATTCTTTCATTAGAATGTGAATCCTAGGAAGTTTGCTTGGGGTGAATTGGGAAAGGTGATCTTTTTCTCTCCCTAATTAGAAGAAATACATTTTGTCGATAGGGCTGGACTAAAGTCCAGGTTAGAGCAACAAGTGGGCAAATTATGGCTTCTATTATTTTTGCCTGCATGTTTTTGAGCTTTTCTTCTGGATTGTTTTTACTTAGACTTGGAGGTCTTTCTGGGTTTCTAGCACTAATTCTTTTCATAGAAAATTATACAGTATAAAGAATTGCTTTCTTATTCACACAATTGACATCTGTTCGGCATGTGAAACAATAGTCCTGATATGCCTTCACGCTGAGATGTAGAGGCTAATGATATTAGCTTCCATGTCCTTGAGGCCGTTCTGGTCCGTACAGATTTCTTCAAGACGACAGGCCCACGTCGCTCCTCATGTAGTTGGTTCCCATTTTAGCAACTGACGGGCTTACCGTGAGAAAAAGGGAAGGATCAGGTGGTGTACAATGTCGCAAGAGAATCCCTCGAATTGTGATTAGTTCTAACATTCTAGAGGCTCTCTTCATCGTCATTTTCTGGGCGATACGGTTCTACATGGTTACACACAGAATCCTTTAAGACACTCTTATATGTTGCTTTAAACCAGGTTAGTGTCACTTTACATGAAAATTCTTTGCTGTGATACCGAATGTACATATGATTAACATTACAGGTAATTAAGCTCACCATCCTCGTAAACGTTAATCTTGAAAGCGATCCACTAATTCCAATCTGCATGCCAATCTTGATTCTTGTTCCAGTTGTAGATTCCATGTTGAAGAAAGATCCATTCTTTCTTGTAGCAGAAACATTGGATGATGACTGATTCTAGAGGCTTCATCTTTTGTGCACATAATTTTGGACCACACATCACATGTCCCTAGAAGAATATTTCTAGCATGCACTTTAGTCCATCACTGAAATTCGTCGACAGTGCATGCAGTTACAAAAGGAGATTGAGCTTACACTTGTTTTGTTTTTAATAATATCGATAGATAGCGTCACTATCCACATTGCTTCGATGGTGTAGTTTCCATGAAGACTATTGGTATCGTGTTTTTGTTTATAGGCAGGGCAAGGCAATGAAAAAGCCATCTCAGTAATCTTTTAAATGGCATGGGTCCATAGCCTACTTTACGTGTCCGTTGGTGCTCTTGCTCCTATCACATATTTATGGACCAGACATATCATATCTGGACAAAATGGGATGGGGAAGCAAGAAGGGCTATACCAATTTTCTATTCTTCTGCGTGGTGCTAAAGAAGTCGAGGCAAGGGAAGTGAGGAGCGTGAGGTAGCATGGTGAAAATCATTGATATTTAAAATAGCTTTCATAACCCGTATACAATAAGCGTTTTGGGGGCAAACATGTTGAGGAATCGAAATTGGATCCGATATTGATCAGAGTAGAATAATACCTTTCCGCTCTATCCCATACACCCTCTTTTATTTTGTTATCATAATGTTGGTGTACATCTTATATGTTGTGAAAAAGGTTGGATATTAATCAACTCAAAAAATGTCAATGCATGTTTTCATCTATATGATATTGATATACTTCTAAAACTTTGTCACCTAATTCTCAACAAGGATTATAACAAAATTTCATAAAAGACATACAATTTTTCTATTTAACTTTGGAACTCTTCTTAAATATAACATCTGTCCAAAAAATTTGGTTCACTAACTTAGTATCAACTTTACTAAAAAATGTAAATGTAAGAAAAGTAATTAACTATATATCATGACTACCAAATGAGATTAGGACATGAATCATATATTTAGTTACTCTTATTATTTTATTATAAAGAGTAACCTTTATTATTATTCGAAAAGATTACTCTAATCTTTCTAGTAAATTATGATTTCATTCAAGTATAGGTGATCTTAAATTTGCTCGATAAACCAACTAAACTTAAATTAGGTAGATAACAATTTTATCAATCACATCTCATATGACTATTAGACAACTCTTGCCAAAACATATCTTATAAGTTATTCTAAACTCTGTCTTTAAATTCATGTGATTATGAATTTGCTCATCCAAATCACATAAATTTAATTAAGTATAACTCATTGTTATAAGAATAAACATATTTGGGTTAAAGCGGCCTTGAATTTACTCAACAAGCTTAATAATGAATAAAACTCTGATGTATTTTTATAGCAATGGAAGGCAATAATTATGTTCGAAACATATACTTAATATTTTTATCAAGAGATTTAATTTTGTTTGTCTCATCAAATAGAAAATTACATGTAAAATATCATACATATAAAATATACAATTCAATATGCATAAACATGTAACGCCCCACATTAGGGGTTAGAATATTAAAGGAATTTAGTACGAATTATGTGTGTTATTTGCTTATTAACTTATTAACTATTGGCTTAAATTGTGCATAAGTATTTTGGCATGCATTCATGGCATTTT
>JANTPM010000006.1:36028378-36038467 GCA_025434745.1 Erythroxylum divaricatum | reverse complement strand
TGGAAGAGCATGACGGGGTTATGAACACACTTTGGATTTTCAAGCATATCTTAATCTATAGAACTCTGATTGAGTTGTTTCTTCCTTCAAAATGAACTAGAGACATAAAGCTAAAATTGACTTGAAGAAGTCAAATTGCGATGCTGGTGATTCTGTTGTGTGGGCTCGCACTATGTGTTTTTAGATGTTATGAGAATGAGGATGAACCGATGATGGCTAATGAGGGTTAAATGAAATAACTCTAAAGGTTAATACGCTCACGTTTATGAATGGTCTCCGAATGTTGGGTTCTGAAAACAAGATCCTATATGTATGGTATTCAGCATTGTTTGGTATCAAAGAAAGAAGAGGAATCGATGATGGTTAAGGAGACTTCATTAGATTACGCTCACGTTATATGGTTCCGATTAAGAGTTGGGTTCTGAAATAGAGGCCCAACAAAGTACCCCTTCATTTACTAAGCTCTTAATTCTCTCAATAGAGATGTGTCCTAATCTATGGTATCATAACATAGAGGATTCTTCATTCACAACAGATCGTTTCAATCTAGCAGTGACATGCATCAAATTATAGACATCATCATTTTGTAACTGAAAGGAATAAAGACCATCAAATAATGTACCATAACCAATAAGTTTAAATCCATTACATAAACTGAAACCAGAATCTGAAAAGTTAAAGGAAAAAACAAAAGGTACAAGTCTTGATACAAAAATCAAATTTCTAGAGAAATTTGGAATATAAAAGGTCTTTTCCAAGCACAAAATAATACCATTACTCAAACCAAACTGCAAGTGCCAATGGCTTCCACATGTGAACTAGTCTTGCTTCTTGAATAGATGAATTGTTCACTTCCCACCAGCTTCCTTAGGTATTGCATACCCTGCAAAGTATTCAAAACATAGATTATAGAACCAAAATCAAACGACCATGTGTTATGATTAACATTAACTATATTAGACTCATAACAAACAAATGAAATTTGAGAACCTTTCTTCTCAAGCTAGTCTTTAAATTTAGCGCAGTCTTTCTTCACGTGTCCCCTCTTCTTGTAGAAAAAAAACACTTTGATGGCTTCTTTATATCGAATTGAGGAGCAACTTTGCATTTTTCCTTATTTTTGGCATCGTCCTGCTTCTTCTTTGCTGAAACGGTTAAATTGAGCCTTTCACCTTCTTCCATCAACAACCTCTCCTCTTCTTGCACACACATGGTCAACAGTTCATTGATCGACCACTTGTCCTTATGTGTTATAAGAGATCTTGAAAGGACTATATTGTTGAGGCAGAGTGTAGCACCCCTTACCTTATGGTACATATCAGGACACCTTTAGGACATTCCAGTACATAACCTATGATAATGACGCGCTACGATCAATGACAACATTCATTTTCCCTGGCATCAAATATCTTATTCTCTTATGAACGTCATTAAGAAATTCACAATATTTTAAAACCTAAAGTTTCCTCATTTAATTTCATAAAAACTGAAGGTCTACAATATGTCTTTCAACATTCCTTACATGTACAACATCATAGCCTAATACAAAAATTTACTAATTGAAAGAGGGAAATACACCAAATGTATCTGATTTGTCCATATCCAGCTGACCGACCTTTAAGCCATAACTTCTCTTCTCAAATAAGAAGTCTACACTGCTTGTAACGTCTCTTAGTAGTTAGAGTCATCTCTCAGCCCTAAAAAGTCAACGTTGCAATTTTGATGAGTTTTGTAGAATCAATGAGGTAACCATCATCGATGGTCTACTCAATTCATGCATCACATCAATACATACAACATATATTTCACAAATTTGCATAATTCATCACAATTCACATTCTCACTCAAGAGTAGACAATTTAGCATCTCAATCAATCTAACATGCTTAATAAAATGCATATGAAATGCTCATGTAACTTTTTTCCAATTATTACATTGATGTGACTGAGTGCCTAAATTGTCCCATATTCATTGTAGATATCGGGCTCATTTATACAGTCCCTTATCTGTTGGGGATACAGGGCTCATTTTACATAGTGAGCCTTTGACTCTTATTCACATTTGGAGCTTTAAGCTCAGTTTCGGTGGCTGCTCAGGTCACGACACCCATTATCCAATTATGCATTCATGTATGGAATCCATCTGTCAATATCAATCATGTCATTAAACATTTAGTTTGTCACATTCACATACAAGTAGCACTTCAATATCTCATTCCTATATCGCAATCATCGGACCTTTTGTTCGGAAATCAACACAACCCAATCACATTCATTCAATAATTCAAACAAAATAAAAACAATCAATCAATCAATCGAGAGAAATCGTCTAGGTTACTCACAATTTGCTCCAGAAGCTATTGCCTCGAAGTCCCGGCAATGTCTGAAAGATGGTGCTCAATATGTTCCACTATATCATGCAAAGCATACACATATCACATTTTTGCACAATTGTATAAGTGTCTAATGATGCACACATATGTATATTAAATATTTACAATGCATGTTCAACAACATTCCCGGGTGTATATCTTAATACATGTCTCATAACCAATTATCAAGATCTTTGAATCATTCCCTATCACCTAGAACACTCTTCTTACATTAATAACTCAATCCTACTTCAATTAGGCTCATTTAGTATCACTAACAAGCCTAGACATCTCATTGAATAACATTGATTAGTCAATCATTTATAAACAAACATCTCTTGGGAAAAATGCCATAACTTTTGCTGTAGATCTTGAATTAATTTCATATTAAGATGGTTTCGAAGAGACTTCTAGATCTACAACTTATGTAAGGACTTTGAAAAGAGATTTTTCCATTTGAGGGTTAAAACAGATGACCGTGTGAATCCATATGGACATCCCATGTTTCTTTCGGGTCCGGTGGTGTTTTTGCATCAGAAACACACGATTGTGTCAATTTACACGACTTGACTGTATATCCTTCAGGTTTTCTCAATTCTCCTTATCGAAGACCCCTCTAATGGATCCTAAACCCATTCTAACGTCACTTCCACTCATAATCTTCCAAAATTCACCTCTTCTATTGCAATTATCACTCTATAACCATTCAAACACCAATTAGCTTTCATTCACACCCAATTCTCAATTCATTTGATTCAAAACATTCACAAATCAATTCATGATCTATATTTGATCATCATCATCATACTCAGTCCAAAGTCCCACAATAAAGCGGGGTCTGGGGTGGTTTGATAGCGTGCAACCTTACCCCTATATAGTAAAGAAGTTGTTTCCGGTAGACCCACATGCAGATTTGACAATAAAAGAATGATGCAAGTTAAAGAGTAAAAAATAAAAAATATAAAGTTAGTAATTAAACTATGAAATAAGTAATAGTCAATATGCAAAATAAATAAATAATACTGATAGAAATACCAATAATAGTAATAAAAAATATTTATAATAATAATACTAAAAATTAGAAGGAATTTTAATTAAATAGCGGACAAGCATAATCATAAAAACAAGAAGAAATTTAAGGCTTCGTCTAAGTAAGAGTTAAGACCCTTCAGCATAATCATTGTACGGAACAAATTGATCTGAAGTAGGCAATAAGGGGCTATATTAAGAGTAAGGAAAGAACAGAGCACTAATAAGTTCGCATAACTTCATATAAGAAGTAGATTTGAGAAAAGAATCACACACCATAGGAGAAAATTTGGTAATATATCCACGAACCAACTAAGACTCGAAAGAAAGCTATGGAATGCATCAAGTTTTAGGAAAAAGGGATCGACAGGTAAAATCAAAACAAATGGAAGTAATAAAAACATGGGTTTTCAAACACTTCTTACTCAAGATGAAAGAAACCATACTAATACAACAGTCAATAAACAAATCGCAGAAACACAATATCAAACAAAGCTTTCATGGTTTAGAATCCAAAACCAAAATGGAATTAGTAGAGGAGAAGACTGAAAAACACATGGTTCATCAAGAAAAAATATTACGCCAATGAAAATCTACAAGCTACATAAGAGGAAAAGAAAAAAAGGATTAAGAAACAAAGAGTTACATGCTTTAATCAGAGCGCAAGGACCCAGCAGATATATCTTGAGCAAGTAATTTAATCGCAGAAGATCCTGAAAGATCATGCGGATATGGGGAGTGGCTGTGGACTGTGGACATCTTTGAAAGGAATAAGAGACTATAAAACGTATATAAAAAGAAGGAACTTACAAAGCTAAAACAAGATCCACATGAAACATCAGAAATTTTAAAAAAATGAGGGATTTTTGAACACACACCAGAGATACCAGCACTGTAGTAGACAAGAGCAAAGATCATACCACCAAAGGCCCAAGCAATGCCTTGGATAACCACAGTGCAACCACGTCTGAAACCCTTAGCACTGTGGGTATCCTACCTCCCTAAAAAACCCATTGCTTTCCCCAACATGAATAAGCACATAAAAGCAGTTCACACAACTTAGTAGAACTACACAAACCCAGAAAACTCCAAACTTTCCTATAGCAAACACACCTAATGTAAATGTAAAACGAAAGGTCCCAATGTAAACGTAAAATACAAACGAAAGTAAAAGAAACAAAAAGGAGAGTAGAATGAAAGGTCGAATTTTGGGTAGATCAGGAGAAAGAAAAGAGACTGCAATTTAAGGAGCGCAGGAAAAAAAGCAGATGTCGTCGATCATCAGAAGAACTTCACTTGCAGGTTACAACTACAGAATCGGTATGAACAACAAAAGACAAAGAGGATCTAATTTCAGATCTGGGTCGCTCACGTTCATCCTGACGTAGTGTTTGGTTCATGTCCCTATGAGTGGAGACAGATGACAAGGACACAAAAATCTCGTACTCCATAGTGTTTGCTTGTTGTCCCCCACCTATTTTTATCCCGATTCTAGATCACACGGACAGAAATTTTTTGTTCCTTCTAAGACTGTGGTACAAAATTTCTTATCTCTATCTCCAAAACAAAACATATAAATAACTTCCAGAAATATCCCTCCCTCCACATAAGCAATTTTTTAATAATAATAATAATAATAATAATAATAATAATAATAATAATAATAATAATAATATTATTATTATTATTATTTTTATTTCTATTCTTATTCTTATTCTTATTATTATTATTATTATTACTATTATTATTACTATTATTATTATTATTATTATTATTATTATTATTATTATTATTATTATTATTAAATAGTACTTTTGGAAGTAAAATTATAAACATGCATACAAAGTCAAGAATGACGCTTATTTTGAATAATTAAAATATATATAAAACGATTTTTATTTTAGATAGGAGGGAGTAGTTAATAACATTATTTTTTAGTTAAGAATAAACGTGTCATATGAAATAATTAAATTCAATTATAATCTTATTGGATTTGTTCCAAACAATGTAATTAAATTCAATTATAATAATCTTCTTTTTCGATCTCTCTTGCTTTGAACTTTCTCACTTTATTTTGCAATGGTGTTGTATGAGAAGACTAAACTTATTATTAGGCAAAGATAGAACCCTAATCTCTTTAATAAATTAACAATCGTCAGTTAGTTTTAAAATTCCCTATCATAATGAGCCAAATGCTCAAAGGTCCATTTATTAAATTATTAAAATTTTCAAGTGTCTATTAACAACGGAGTCATTTGGAGGAATTATTTCTAGCATAAAGAGGGACACACATCACGTGCAATATCATGTTAATTGCTGGATTTGCTGGCTTTTAGGGAAGTTTTTGGTAAATCATGATTGCAATGCAAGGGATAAAGCAACATCCTATAAAGAAGTGAACACTATTATTAAAAGGAACATACCCCATTTTGCCTTTGCCATAAAAGTGTATGGCCTACTCCTTTCCCAACCCAGAAGTTCGATTAGGGTTCTGGTATTATGACAGTAATAGAGTTAACATCAAAAACCAGACCCAACCATACATGACCGCCAATCAGGCATTGCACACACACTAAAACATAAATAAAAGCACACAATATTTAATGATAACCACCATTCTTGGTCCATGAAAGTGCTGTGCTAGCTAGTGATCACTATCGCCAGAGAGAAATAACTATTTGATTATCAATATTAGGCAAATGATGTCAGAATCTTGTGTACAATATTTTAATATTAAAAGGCAAATGATGATTTTAATATAAAGATGAGCATATATAAATCAAACCCTAATTGTAAATTAAGAGGTTAATTGAAGAATCTTAGCTTTCCTGAAAGGATTGAAAAGGCTATCACGCTCTGAACGTAGCCGCCTGTGGCGATATTTGTAAATATTAGAAAGGAAGCACGTACAATTAGCTACGTCTACGTGGTGTCAATGTTGTCATCTCCACCGTGAAGTATTAAATTAATCTTGGTGGTGTATGGAGGGATGGTTCTAAGTGGATCTCGGCCCAGCGTGTCTCGACAAATCAAAAGCTATATAAGCTATTAATACTTTAGCATTCTTCTATTATTTTATTGTTCTTCTAGTTGAGGAGAAAAATAAGGGAGAAGGCATATATATATATGTTAAATAAAGTGAGATTCTAATGACAAACAAAATATTTTATTATTAATGAAATGAAATCTTCATAGAAAAGCTATATATTCCTCTCAATAATTATCGAACAGAAGAAGATATTATCGAGATGGAGAACCCCTCCCATAGAAAATATTTTGATTGGAGAATTCTCAAGTTTATACGTATAAATAAATTCCCTCTTTTCTTTTTTATACGTATAAATAAATAGTAGTTAACAAATAAAGAAGAAAGGGAGTCTTTTTGATCAAATATAACGTTTTCAATGAACTTCTAAAAAAATTTCAACTTTGATGAGATACTCAAATAAATAAAATAAAAAATAAATAGAATAAAATAAGGTTATATTAGTATAGAAAATTGACATAATTTAATTGTAATTAATTAATTTTATATTGTATATAATTACAATAAAATTAATAAAATCAATAAATAATTTATTTAATAAATAAATAAGATAAAATAAAATAAAATAAAATATATAATTATATGTTGTAATTCTATTCTATTTATATATTCTATATTCTATGAATTAAAATATTTTTGCACTATTTCTTAGTTTTTAATCTTTGTAAAATTAGCAGTCCAAACTTATTTTTTTATTTTATATTAAATGGGCCTAAAAACTATTTTGACATAATATTTCTACAACAAAAATTTATTTTTGAGACAGAGATTTCTTTAAAAAAATTTGAGAGGTAAAATAGGTAAGTTTTTTGAAAACTAAAGTTTTGAAAATCGCGATTGACTAAATGAAAATATTTTGGTAAAGTACTTGAATTAAACTTGTAGAAGTATTAAGATGTAAAGAGGTTGTTCGTAGGATTAGGGGCTATTAGCCTATTTCTACTAACCATAAAAATTATCTCCTAACTAAGCTGTTTGGCTAATCGTTTAGGAGGCAACTGGTTTCTCCTTTGTTAGTACACAATGTTAAAAACTATAAAAATAAGCTAGCAACTAACTCAACCCCTTAAAGTCATCATCAACATCATCATCATATCTCGAAATTTCGCAATGAAATGGGGTCTGAGGGGCTTGATAGTACGCAGGCTTATCCCTACATTATAGAGAGGTTGTTTTTAGTAGGCCCACATGCAGATATGATAGGATAATAATAGTGATGCAAGTTAAAAGAGTACATATGTAAAGACTGGCAATATATATATATACCCAATGGTGACTATTATCTGCTATTACCTTTCACCCTACAAAGACCAGCTTTTCTCGTTGCTAGTTGCACTATGAGTCTTCCCTGATCAGTGCCTTGAGAATGTGGCAATCTTACGGTTTTATATGTCCATCGCGGGAATCTTCCCCCTACACCTAAAAAAAACCCTAGGCGGTAAGGATGAGGTGCGAGGGCCCTATGGTATGTCGTTTACCCTTATCTTATCATGTCAGACTTTTCTAATGCTAGCCACTGCGACCGTGATGGCCAACTCTAACATATCTCTCTTGATCACCTCCCTCCAGTTCTTGTAAGGCCTCCCTTTTCTCCTCTTGTAGGTACTGAGGTTTATTCTCTCGTCGCAGCGAACCGAAGCATCACAGGGCATCCTCTTAACATGCTCAAACCACCTAAGCCTTTTCTCTTTCAACTTGTCAGTTATACTAGCCACCTGTAGCCTGATTCTCACTGCCCTATTCCGCACCCTATCTCTTCTGGTAATGTCACACATCTACCTAAGCATTCACATTTCTGCTACCAACAACTGTTGCGTATGTCTACGCTTGATAAGCCAGCACTCTGCACCATATAATATGGTTGGTTGAATCAGCATTCTATAGAACTTCCCTTTGAGCCTTGTAGGGACCTTTTTATCACAGAGAACACCTGACGCACTCCGCCATTTAACCCACCCAGACCTAATGAAATGTACTATATCATTATCAATATTACCATCGCTCTGAATGATAGATCCTAGGTACTTGAAACTCAATTTTTATGGTACGATATCAGTTCCAATTGCTACCACCTCCTCATGTACCGTCTGGCTACCCGAAAAGGTGCATTCTAAATATTTCTTCTTGGACCTGCTCATTCGAAAACCTTTCGATTCCAATACTTCTCTCCAATGTTCTAACTTGGCATTAATCCCCTCTTTTGTCTCATCTATCAGGACAATATCGTTCGCAAATAATATACACCAACGTCCCTCTCTTTGAATATGCTTAGTAAGTTCATCTAACACTAAGGTGAACAAAAAAGGGCTTAAAACTGAGCCTTGGTGTAGTCTTACACCAATAGAAAACACTTCCGTATCACCTCTGACCGTTCAGACACTAGTCAATGCGCCTTCATTCATATCCTTAATCACTGTGATATAAGTGCTAGGAGTCCCCTTTGCCTTCAGACACCTTTATATGAGTTCTCAAGGAACCTTGTCATATGCTTTCTCCAAATCTACAAAAACTATATGCAAATCTCATTTTCTTTCCCTGTAGCATTCCATCAATCTCCGAAGTAGATGTATTGTCTCTGTCGTTGACCTACCTGGCATAAATCTGAATTGGTTGTCTGATATCGAAGCAGCTCTCCGGATTCTCCTTTCAATTACCTTCTTCTGAATGCAAGCTATATGTATCCTATACTTGGCTAAAATCTCTACTAATTCCAAAGACTTTCCCGTGAGGGTTCCCACATTCCAAGAACCTATTCTGATTAAATCATTATCGTCTTTATACTTGCAAGTAGCACGTACCGACTCACCTGCACTGAATCTATTCGCTCTATCGAAAGGCATCCCTTTTAACCTGCGCCTTTAACGTTTCATGCAAGTACTATCTTAATACACCCTCGAAAGTTGAAACTACCGACCCCCCCACAGAATTTATAAAGTAGGAATAATAACACTAACTAATCTTTTAAAAAAAGTAATAAAAATAGAACGGAGAGAAGGAATGACTACTGTGCCACACATTCTCGATACAAGAAAGGACGCACCGAGAAAGTACTGAAGTGTGTGGTGAGAAAGCCACTGGGCCTGGTTCGGAAGGATATTGTAGGTGGGAAAAAGTTGCTAGAAACCCTATCAATAAACACTCACCTCAATACTTAGGAATAATAATAAACATAACCAAATATATATGTATATACAAACTAATGCATATACTACTAATAATAATAATAAATAAAACAAATATAAAAAGTCAATAAATAATTAAATAATAATAAAAATAGTAAAACAATAAGCCGAAGGAAAGTAATACCAGAGTTCCATCGAAGGGATACGCAGTCCTAATCTACTGTTAAAACTAAAAAAGGAAGAGGAGCTTGGAGAGTTAATCAAGAAAGGGCCAGTTGGTCAACTCGAATACACACGAAACAGTCCCACTAATCTAACCTAAGCCTTTGAGTAAAGAGAAGTCTCAAATAAAAATAATAGTAGACACAGCAACCAGTCCAAAGATACTAAATGACCAACTGACTGAAACTTCAGCAGTGACCGATTAACACAGGCATACAAAAGCAACGCAAGGATGGTATAATCGAATTCGTAAAGGGAATGACATAAAAAAAGAAGCAATAGTGCACTCAACCACGCTT
>JANTPM010000006.1:35936929-35966879 GCA_025434745.1 Erythroxylum divaricatum | reverse complement strand
TACCAAATGTACAATCAGAAATATTTAAAAATGCACATGTAGCAATTAAAATGTGTACAATGCATGTTCGTGACATTTCCGGCACTATTTCAAAAGTTCTCATCACAAAATGTTCCTCTACTTTTAGAAACTCATTGATACTAAAATCACTCACTTTGGACCTCTATAGGTCTAATTATTAATAAAACATGGACTAGAAAAATAATTACCGGTCCCCTCACTTTGACCTAAATAATCCATATCAATTTCATCTCTAAAAATTCACAATTTTACATAGAAATGAAATTAAAGGACTCATGAATCTGATGCCTCGAGAATCAGGTCAATCGGAGGTCGGACAAAAAGTTATGCACAAAAGAATAGGAGAGGGTTTGGGTTGGGCCGAATAGGGTCAACCCGAGTCTGGTCGAGTCGACTCGCAAGGCACACGCCCGACTCGCCCTCGCCAGCCATCGTGCTTGCGAGGACAAGCTTAATGAGAGGCCTCGCAAGGGTGAGGGTCAGTCCCTCGCCTGCCAAATCCGATTTCCTTTTTTTATATAAAACACTTAATACCTCCTCTCCTTTCCCAAACCCTATCTTTTCACACAAGTAACCAAAAATGTCAAATAAGATCTAATTGGAAAGATCATAGAAAACCTTACAAGTTTCATGAAGGGCTTTAAAACCAATTTCACCTCTAAGGGTGTCAAAAATCCAATCAAAAACTACTGCCTTCACATTACCATTCAAAACAATACAACATTTTTTTCCAAACATCATATCTTTCCATCCCCTTTGCCAAAAATTCCAAGCTTTATATCAAAAGAAAGATCAAAACATATTATACAACTTCCATGAATAACTTGGAAGCAAATTCAAACTCTGAACAAATCAAATTCTCAATCAAAGTTTCTGCCTATATAAGTCATCCTCAACAGTAGCACAATCTTCCAAAAATCATAACTTCTTATAACCTTATCCAAAAATTCCATATCTTATAGAAATGGAAAGATCAGAAAATATGCTACAATTCTCATGAAGGACTTAGAATCAAATTCTATCTCTAACTAGGTCAAATTCTCCCATTATTATAGCTGCCCTGTTAAAGAGTGTTAAATCAACATATAACCTAAACCATATCCGAAATTGAAAAAATTCATAACTTACAAGTCCTATATCCAAAAAGAGCATATCATACCTCATTACAAAACGAAAACATTCCTCTACAACTTTCTATAAGATCACTTGAGCCAATTGCAACCCTAACAGTCCAGAATTTGCCTCAAAGTGCAATAACCACAAAACCTATACTTAGAGACATTTCACACACAAAACAACATAAAACTTTTGGAAAATATCTGAAACTTAACAAACCATAACTTTCAACCTTAAGTTCGAAAAATGTCATACTTAGTGGCGATTGAAATCTAACAAACAAGTCTTTAACGTTCATGAAGATCAATTTAGCAACATCTGACTCAATCATCCTAGAAAAATTCCTAAGGTTTCAGATCATAACTCTCCAATTTCCACATTAGTGTCACACCATTAGCACTATTCATCCTGTACATATTGCCCACTTTCAAAGCAAAATTCAGAATCCTTCAAGCCACAATTAGACAACACTTCCTTCATGATAATTTTAGCCACACTTCTCATGTTTAATTTAAGCTAAACCTCATCACAATAGCATAACTGTATGAAAAGTTTTGATCAAAACATTGGAACATACACAAGTTCAATTTTCCAGATTTATAACCTAACTCACATCCTACATCTTCCATACCATTTCTAACCCAAATAACATTCAATTTACTCCATATATGCACCATAAACAAGTCACAACCTATCCTTGAACACAAGTCCACAAATTTGCAGCAACTACACTCAACCATCTCCCATTAATAAACACTCATTTAACAACCTTCCTAACCACCCAAAACAACTTAATACTACATAACATCTCATCCATTAACTTCTAATTCATCATTTACCAATCATCAATCAATCAAAGAATCAACATACCCATATAGTCAAAGCACAACTTCATGCAATTGATGCACAAGATGTCACAATTATGCATTTAACTAACATAAAACATAATCTTACCTATTTAAACTTCAACCTTCTTCAATTTCTCTAACTTCTCACAAACTTCCTAAATTTCCCTACCACCAACGATCATCATCCTTGAGGCTTAGGTTAGTATTTTCTTTGTGAACAAGGAGGAGAAAGCACAAAACATAGGAGGGGTTTTTGTGTAGTGAAGATGAGTAGAAATTCTAGCAAAAAGAAGGGAGAAAAATCGATGAAGAAGAGGAGAAGAAGCCACCTACGAAAGAGAAGAAATTTCCAATTAAAAGTGGTTTTGACTCTTTCCAACTTAGAATGTATTGAGTGGCTTGCCAAAAGGTAGGTTTATAATATAAAAAGACAAGTTTAAGACTTAAGTGTCGCTTGCCACTTGTCTTGATTTTAATCACTCCTAAGGTTTCTTTCCAAATACAAATCAATTCCTACTTCAATTTCTCTCCAAATTCTAATGGCTCAAAGTAATAAATCCTAAAATCATGTATATAATTTTTCAGTACTATTTGACAGTCTTTTTCGGTACCAGAAACCAAATCAATCTGTCACTTGTCAATTTTTTCGGTCCGGAAAGGTATCCCAAAAAATTTCTAAAATGCCCCAAAAATGTAAAACACACAAAACTCTACTCCAATTAAATTTTCAAGCACAACAACATATTTTTTTTAAAATAAACACATATGCTGGGAAATGTCATAAATGCATGTACAATCATGTGCATATGCAAAAATTGTCATTTATATTTATATAGAGGCTATATTATGCTTGAACATGCCGAGATACATTTACACCCTCCTAACCCGTCCTAAATGACCAATTTATCATTTCCATCGGTGATGGGATGTTACAACTATAACATGCTTCATCATAGAATTAATCAGCGGACTACCCTCCTTCTCTGAGGGAATGTTACAAGAAACATCATTGACTCCCATCAACTCCTTTTCCAAAACATGTGTAAATTCATTACTAAGGTCCTCATATTATCTCGAGTGAAGAACTCTGCCGGTGGGAACCCATTTTCTCACAATATTGTTTGGCTTCCAAGGATAGCTTATAGGAATCACTACTTTCCTTATTTCCCTATTCTCACCTAGTTTAAGAATCAGGAGACTATCAGGTAGAATCGCACACTTAGGAATTTCTGTACATAATTTCGCATATTTTATCCTCTCTGTAAAGGAAGTTTGCGAATCCATACAAATTGGTTTACCAAGGGAGCTAGCCACATAACTAAGACCAACAACTGTCCAAAACTCCATCGGAAGGTTGTGGAAATGAACCTGTTGGAATACTCTCGTGTATATATGGTCCATATGATTCATAATCATCACATCTATTGTTGTCCATTGTCTATGTAATGGGCAGAGCAATATATAGACAGTTATGGGTTGTTTTTACGTCCCTAACCTTCTGCTTGCGCTTTTAACAAAATTTTACACCATTAACTTGAGAGTTTGAGGGGTTAAAAGATTTAGAAACACTTCATTTTGGTTGTGGGATTTAATCATTAGATAAAGTTTTTCCAAGATGCGATGGCTAAAGGTATGGTTTGTTTTGGTTATGCTTCCTCCTATGTTTTGTTATATATATATATATATATACATATATATACATATATGTATACATATATGTATATATATGTATGTATACATATATATACATATATGTATACATATATGTTTTTGATATATATGTGAGGATTTGTATGTGGTACATGAAATGCATGTAAATGAATTAATCTTACATTTGGTGTTAGAACACAATTTATACCTCTGTCTTACGTTTGATAAGCATATCCTCTATTATACTTTATTTTTGTTTTTGTTTTTGAAAATGTCTACCATATGCATGTGTGATATGTTTGAAGAAGAGTTAGACGTTGGTCTGCATGCGGGATGTCATGGTTATGTTTTGGCACATCATGTTGCACAGTGTACCGACTGAAGGCATGAGGCATGCCGGGAGGATGGAAGGCATCGAGTTGCATGGAGGTTTACGATATCACTAGCCATGCAACGTGCATCTTGTTGGAAGCGTCATGATCATCGCCAACTCGTCATCGTCATCCCACTCTCTTGCAACATCTCTTCCACGCATCTGGGCAATCTCTAGTTCAGGTTGAAACAGGGTCACACTGACCCAGCTAAAGGTTGAAGACGACTATTTGTTATTTTAATTTTTACTTTCTTTATTTAATTCTTAATTAATTAAGTAATAATTAATTAAGTTAATGTTTGGTTCCTTGATAGGTTAATTAAGCATTTAACCTGATTTTTGTGAAACTTAATTATTTTAATTTGTATGTCTAATGTATTAAGAATTATACATTTAAAATTGTATGTTTAATATTTGTATTAAATTAGACATGCAAGATTAAATAATGTGATTTTATGCACATTAAAGTTGTTTATTTATGCAATAACTATTTGCACACATTATATATGTAATTAATTTACAATTATATATATAAATTTATGAACATTATACATGCAAAAGTAGATTAAATAATTTGTGCATCCTTATTTGATTTATTTGCATTATTAATTATTTGATGCAATATGTAGTTTTAATTACGATTAAAGTAATGTGAGGTGATTCGTATAATTTTAATTAATTATGGAGTAGCCACATCATCTTTAATTGATTAAAATTATATATTTAAGTTATAGATCACTATAAACATTAGTTGTAGTTAATCATATATATATAATACATGAATTTGTGTTATATGTATATGATTAATTAGGATAAAATATCAAATTATATTTCTTGATTTACCCACAGGAATTAGGAAAAGGAACATAATTTGATAGTTTTATCACATGGATCTAATTGAGTAGAATTTTAGCCTACAAGCAAATTTTATGTCACTAGATTCTTGAATTCATGCATGATTTAAATTGGTAAAACATAGTAAATTGTGGTCTCATATTTTTTGTTAATGAGCATATATGTTTAATAATTTTTGAAATTATTTTACTTGCGAATATCTCTAAAGTTAAGTGTGACGTTTTCGAATTAAAGGGTGATAATTATAAGGTACAGAAGGAGAGAGTGCTTCTTCATTTGGGCTAGATGGATATAGATTATGCTATAAGGAAAGACAAACCACCTGCTATCACTGAAAACCAACACTCCAGATGCAGTTATTCTTTATGACAAATGGGAACGATCCAATCATCTCTTTGTGATGTTCATAAAGACTAAGATATCTATTAGTATCTGTGGTTCTGTTGAACAACATAATAAGGTAAAAGGCCTTTTAAAAGCCATCGATGAGCAATTTGCTACATCTGACAAGGCTCTTGCGAGCACCTTAATAATGCAATTGTCATTTATAAGGCTCATCAGGATAAAAGGTATGTGTGATCATATCACGCACATGAGGGACATAGCAGCTCAACTAGAAGCTTTAGAAGTGAAAATGTCAGAATCTTTCTTAATTCATTTTACTTTGAACACTCTGCCCCAACAATAGGGTCCTTTTAAAATTTCTTACAACACACATAAAGACAAATGATCAATTAATGAGTTGTTGATTATGTGTGCTCAAGAAGAAGGAAGATTGGCTATGGAAGAGGGTGAAAAGTGAACTTATGTAAGGAAATAAAAAGAAGGATCAGGGAAAAAATAAGCGAAAAGGCAGCCTTCCTCCTCAGCCCGAGATAAAGAAAGCATCAAAGTATTTCTTATATAAAAAGAGGGGACACATGAAGAAAGAATGCTTAAAATTTAAAAACTGGCTCGAAATGAAAGGTACTCACCTTTCATTTGTTTGTTATGAATCTAATATGGTTAGTGTTAATCATAACCCATGGTGGATTGATTCTGGTTCAACAATCTATGTTTCAGTTACTTTATAGGGTATACACAACCTAAGGAAACCAGTGAGAACTGAACACTACATCTATTTAGGAGGCAATATGAGTTCATATGTGGAAGCCATTAGCACTAACAGTTTGACGTTAAGCAGTGGTTTTATTTTACATTTGGGAAATACCTTTTATGTACCAAATGTTTCTCAAATTTTAATTTCAATTTCAAGACTTATACCGATAGGATTTTACCTTTAATTTTACAGATTCTAGTTTGCAATTATCCAATAAATCCAAAGTTCTTGGACATGGTGTTTTAATTGATTGTCTTTATTATCTTAAATTATGAAATGACATTACTTATACTTCTATGCATATTACTGCTGGGATAAAACGATATATTGTGAATGAGGATTCCTCTATATTATGGGATCGGAGAGTAGGACACATCTCCATTGAGAGACTTAAGAAATTGGTAAATGAAGGAGTACCTAACACTTTGTATTTTTTTAATTATGAGACTTATGTCGATTGCATTAAAGGTAAGCACACTAACAAGTCTAAAAGAGGTGCAAAGAGGAGCACAAATCTATTAGAAATCATATATATGAATATTTGTTGTCGAGATATAGATGCAAAAAGTCTGAAATAATTTATCACATTCATTAATGATTATTCACGATATATGGATCTCTACTTACTTCGTTATAAGGACAAAGCTTTGGATGCCTTTAAATTTTTTAACGCTGAAGTAGAAAATCAATGTGGGAAACAAATTAAGACCGTGAGATCAGATAGAGGTAGAGAGTACTATGGAAGATACGCAAAGAATGAACAAGCACCTGGTCCATTTGCTAAGTTTCTTTAAGAACATGGGATTGTTGGCCAATATACTATGCTTGGTTCTCTGGACCAGAAAACTATCGCAAGAAGAAGAAACTGAACATTAATAGACATGGTGAGAAGTATGCAATGTAGTGTAAAACTCCCTGATTTCTTATGGACTGAAGCATTAAATAAGGTTGTATATGTATTAAACCGAGTTCCAACTAAGGTTGTCCCAAAGACACCTTTTGAGTTATTTGAGAGTTGAAAACCAAGTTTGCGACATATACGCATTTGGGGATGCCCATCTGAAGTGAGAATTTTTAATCCATAAGAAAAGAAGCTAGAACTAAGAACTATAAGTGGTCACTTCATTGGATATGTTGAAAAATCTAAGAGATATAGATTCTATTGTCCATCTCATAACACTAGAATTGTGGAATCAAGAAATGCAAATTTATTTGAGAATGACTTTATAAGTGGGATTGATCAATTTCAAGATGTTATTTTAGAAAAGGAACATCAAGAAGTTCATCCCTCTAGCTCAAGTGATAGATTGATTGTCATTCACACCCCTCAAGCATCAATGGGTGTTAAACAACCAATTGCTAACATTCCAGAAGCAATTTATATCAATTCAATAGATCAGATTGTTGATATGGAACCATAAGAAATTGTTGATCAACCAGTTGATCAACATGCTCCTGAGAATAATGTTGAAACAACATTAAGGAGATCTATTAGAGTAAGGTGATCAGGTATCTCTAGTGATTATATTGCGTATCTATAAGAATAGGACTGTAACATCAAAGTCGAATATGATCCTGAAATATTTTCGCAAGTCATAAGTTCTAAAAAATCCAACTTATGGTACAATGTCATAAAAGATGAGATAAATTCTATGGTATGTAATTGAGTCTGGATCTCGTTGCATTGCCTAATGATGTAAAACTCATTAGGTGTAAATGGGTCTTTAAAACAAAGAAAGACTTACAAGGCAACATTAAGCAACATAAAGCAAGACTCTTTGCTAAAGGTTTTACTAAAAAAAAAGAAACGATCACATATAGCCATTTTCTCCTATATCAAAGAAGGATTCTCTTTGAGTAATTATGACATTAGTATCCCATTTTGACTTTGAGTTATATCAAGTGTATGTAAAAATGGCGTTCCTCAATGGTAAACTAAAGGAAGAGGTTTACGTGAAACAACCAGAAGGATTCTCCTCTAATGATGGTGAGCATTTGGTTTGCAAGCTTAATAAATCCATATATGACTTAAAACAAGCATCTCGTTAATGGTATTTAAAATTTCATGAAGTCATCAGTTCAATTGCTTTTGAAGAGAACCTCATGGATCAGTGTATACCAGAAGGTTAGTGGGAGCAAGATTTGTTATCTTGTGCTATATGTGGATGATATTTTACTTGCAACCAATGATAAGGGCTTACTATATGAGGTGAAACAATTTCTCTCAAAGAATCTTGATATGAAAGATATTAGTGAGGCATCTTATGTCACTGGCATTAAGATCTATAGAGAAGATCTTGTGGCATTTTGGGATTGTCTCAAGAGACCTATATCAACAAAATTTTAGAGAGATTTTGGATGAAAGATTATGTACCGAGTGTAGAACCCATAGTGAAGGGTGATATATTCAATTTTAGTCAATGCCTGAAAAATTAGTTCGAACGGGAACACATGAAGAACATTCCATATGCTTTAGTTGTTGGAAGCTTAATATATGCTTAAGTCTATACAAGACCAGACATTGTATTCATGGTTGGAATGTTAGGACAATATTAGAATAATCCTTATATTAATCATTGGATGGCTGCAAAGAAAGTGATGAGATATCTTCAAGGAACGAAGGATTACATGTTTATGTATAGACAGACTAAAAATCTAAAAGTAGTTAGGTATTCTAATTCAGACTTTACTGGCTGCAATGATTCAAGAAAATCAACCTCAAGTTATATTTTCATGTTAGCTGATGGAGCTATATCTTAGAGAAGTGTCAGGTAGACCTTGATTGCTACTTCTACTATAGAAGCTGAGTTCGTATCATGTTTTGAGGTAATCTCGCATGGTATATGGTTGAAGAATTTTATATATAGGCATAAAGTTGTAAACTCTATTTCTAAGCCATTAAAGTTATGCTATGACAAGTCAGCTGCATTTTTTATGGCTAAAAACAACAAGAGTGGAAGTCAAAGTAAACATATCGATATTAAGTATTTAGCCATAAGAGAGCGTGTTAAGGAAAAGAAAGTGGTTATTGAGCACATTAGCACTGAGTTGATAATTACGGATCCTTTAACTAAAGGCATGCCACCTAAGCAGTTTAAGGATTATATAGTACAAATGATGTCATTGAGTGTACATTGTTTTCAATAAAACTCTTATTCACTGTGATGTTTCTCATATCGCTTGTGCATCAATAGATATTCATTTTGTTATATTAAGAATCTTCATTAAGTTTGGACCTAGAATAAACATATGATTTATTCATTGAGTTGAAGGATTGTGTAGAGATACGTAATATAATGTAATACATAAAAGATAGTACTCGTTATAAGAGGGTTTATCGTCATGATTCATATATATTTTGTTTCTCCATAAAGTCAATGTTGAATTATATGGACCAAGTGGGAGAATGCTGGAATACTCTCGTGCATATATGGTCCATTGACTCTATAATAAGTAGAGCAATATATGGACAATTATGTGTTGTTTTTGGGTCCCTAACCTTTTGCTTTCATTTTAAAGAAAAGTTTATACCATTAAATTAAGAGTTTGATAGGTTAGAAGATTTAGAAACACTTCATTTTAGTAATGGGATTTAATAAGTGGATGGAGTTTTTCCAGGATGCAATAGCTGGAGGTATGGTTTGTTTCGGTTATGCTTCCACCTATGCATATATATATATATATATATATGTTGTTGATATATACTTAAGGATTTGTATATGATACATGAAATGCATGTAAATTAATTAATCTCACAGAACCCACATATAGATGATCTCGATTAGGTTTTGGTTCATGTCCACTCCCAGCCTCCACTTCTCCAGAAACATCAATTAGTCATTGAAATGCCAAGGACCCCATTCAACTATCTCCAACAAGCCGGAATCATCAACAAATTTGAATAAAATTTGGTCATCTTCTCTCAACATGACCTTTTTATAGCCCCTTCTTTCCTCACCTAACTTTAGCCCATTCGTTAACAGCTGGGAAGACCAGTCTTTTGGACCAGAAGAAACCGATTAGTGTCGACGGCCATGCTCTCGCTCCAGCCTTCAGAAGCTCAATTCGAGGAGTTAAGACCATATCATTAATAAAATTGTGATAGTGATGTAGAGCCCCTTTGTTGTGTTGTTTGGGGTTCAACTTACTTCATTGTCCACCCGTATGAGTAGAAGCCGTATTTTTCCCTACCTCTGTTGGAGACGCATTATTGTGCCTTTCCGAAGAGTCTCGAAGGGCTTCCCTATTGTAAGCTAGAAATTCATCTTTGCAAAGGGAGGCTTCCCCATTCTCCATAGTCGACGGAAATCTTATTCAAATCGTGAAGTTCTTCTCCGTTTCAATCCTGAAATGATCATCAGCTTTAGATCCATGCTCCAATTTAATTTGACAAATTTGAACATTGATATTTACTTTTTCTTATGAATTTTGTTATCAAAACAAAATAACAAATAAGTTAAAAAGAAGAAAATTGTGTCAAAGAGATCGTTTTGTTCCATTTCTCAAATTATCTTCTTTTTGTCAAAATAAAATTTTAAACTCTTAAACTATATTTTTTAAAAATTTTATGTCTTATTAAAAAATTAAAAATTCGATACTTGTGTAACAAAAATTTAATAACAAACTTAGCAAATTGAAAGAATCGATATTCTCTTAAAATGTATTTTGCAAAGTAATTGAGGTTTCAGACGTTGATATTGAAGGGTCTCGAGACCTATGCATATCAAGATGTAATTTTGCTTGGTGTTTGAGGCTCAGAGGTTGATCGTGACTTGTGTATAATGGCCCAGCAATCCGCGGATGATAGTTTAATTTGGGACGAGGACAAGAGAGACATGAAAGATCAAGAAAATGGAAGAAAGGGGTTTGTTGTGTAGGACAATGTAATATTGGAAAAGTTTTTAAATCAGATATATAATTCGATGGGAAAGGTACTGTCACTGATAAGGAAATATTAGGAATAATAAAATTAGTAGGTAGGAATTAGGATTGATATACTATAGAGGGATGCTATTATTAAAAGAAAGTAAAAGGCAGATATCGTTTACTGATCGAAAATATAAAGCTATATATTATTTAAAAAAAAGGTAAGATGGATGGTTGAGAACAAAAAGGGAGCGGAGGAAACTGGGCGGGGAACAAAAGATCTGTTATAAACAGCCATTTACAAACAAGTAAGCATCTTGGTTGATGTCTCGTTACAACACAGAATATATTTTTTTTTGAAAGGGAAAACAATCAATTACACGGCAAGCCGCGGGAAACACGGTCCCAACAAATCGACTAAAAGGAGTACACGGTACCTGACGGGTGGTCGATCAAAAAAAGTAGTACCAAGCGCAAAATTCTCAGCGTAACTCGCTAACCAATCTGCACAGCGGTTGCTCTCACGGTAAATGTGGCGATGGACCATTGTACAATTGCGCGTGAACAATTCATGAATTCCTTGAATCAGGCTATTATGGACTGTGGACTGGCGAATCGAGGAAGAGATAAGCTGTAAAGCCACGGCCGAATCTGCTTCTAATTCAATACGTCTAAAACCGAGATTCCAAGCAAATGCGAGCCCTGTATACATCCCCTGGAGTTCCGTCGCCGCCGGAGAATACCAGTCGAGATTGTGTACGAAACCGCCAAGCCAGTCTCCTGAACTATTTCGGAGGAGTCCGTCGGCTGCTGCCGAGAAAAAAGATCATCTACACGCGTCATCTGTGTTCAACTTGATCCACCCGTGAGAAGAGGTTGACACAGAATATTTAATTTCAAACTGACTTACCCAACTAATAATGTATAGATATGGAATTAATCTAAAAGCTCCTTGAAGTGGCTGCAGGAACAGTTTGTCCTTTTCTTGCCACTGCTGAGCCGAATAATCTTACAAGAATAATCGGTCAGAGAACTTGTATTGTATAAATGACTCGTGCTCTTCGTTTTGCTTGAAAAGTCACTAAACTTCCACTGATGGAAGCTACAAGAGAGATGTTGTTGGCGTGCATTTTGGGTGCTTTGCCGCTGCTGGGATTTATCCTGTGGTGGTGGAATGAGATCTGGTACGCTGTCCCTCTCAAGCTTCGACTTTGGGGCACCGGCATGAAGCTACCACCAGGTCATATGGGCTTACCGTTATTGGGAGAGTTGGTAACGTTCCTTTGGTACTTCAAGGTCCGTCGTCGTCCCGACGATTTCATCAATTCTAAAAGACGCAAGTGAGATTTCGTTCTTTATACTACTTTTTAAACCTTCAATTGTAAATTGGTGTAGGTAGGCACCATGTAAATTAATTACATGTTTGCACGTTGACCCAATATCTAATCTTTATCCATGGCAATTTGGTTGATTAGGTACGGCGATGGAGTCGGATTGTATAGAACCCACCTATTTGGATCGCCATCTATCATAGCATGCTTTCCAAATGTTATTAAGCATGTATTCCAATCACATGATGCATTTATCTTAGAATGGCCTAACAAGGACATTTTAGGATACAATTCCCTGGCAGTAGTACAAGGTAAAGCTCATACTAGGCTCAGACGTTTTGTGGTTGATGCCATCAATAAGCCCGCCTCTTTACGCCGTATAGCGGCACTCGTACAGCCTCGCATAGTGGCTGCCCTCGAATCATGGGCCTCCGTAGGTAAAATCAGGGTCAGAAATGAAACCAAGAAGGTAATCCAGATAAGTTCTCCTGCATTTAGATTATTTCTTTGATAATCAAATCAAAGGAGATTCAGAACGATTGAGTACTCCTGGATGGGTACAGTTCACATTTCAGACCATTGGGATATTATTTGCAAGCTTTGAACCAGGACCTTTGTTGGATACCATGGACGAACTTTTTCGTGGATTACTCCAAGGACTAAGAGCTCAGCCGTTCAAATTTCCAGGAGCTGCATATTACCATGCTTGTCAGGTCAGTTCAAACTCTTCATCTTCTAACGTTAGGATTTCAATGAAGATTGCGGATGCAATTTTGTAGTTTTGATGATTTTCCATAACTGTACCGTGGCTAATTATAGTTTGTGCTATAGCTGCAGTCACTTCTGCTTGACAACATCGTGCTTCATTTGTGTGGTACGACAGTGTAGGAAGAAGCTTGAAGAGATTTTCAGGGAGCAGCTTGAGATCAAGAAGAAGAACATGGAGCAAGATAGGAATACAGAAATCGATCAGATGGACGGGTTGATGCAGATGAAAGATGAGGAAGGGGATAGTTTGAGCGATCAAGAGGTGCTAGACAACATTGTTAACCTTGTTGTTGCTGGATACGAAACCACGGCTGTGGCATCTATGTGGGCTATGTATTATCTTGCCAAGTATCCAGATGTCCTGAAAAGGCTACGGGTATGACCATCGTCATCAAGGCATCTTTCCACACAAAAAAGTAAAGTCTTTTTGTATGCTCATTACCGGCTTGTCTTTAATACATCTTAGGAAGAGAACATTGCCATACACCAGACGAAGAAAGAGGGTTTTATTACAATTGAAGATGTTTCCAAACTCAATTACACAAACAAGGTCAAAATTTTCTTTTATCAAACTTGTGAGAGAAGTGATTATTTTGTGAGACCGAGGGGTAAATAATTTGGGCTACGTTCTTCCAGGTGGTGGAAGAAACAATAAGAATGGCCAATGTAGCAGCTATAATATTCAGATTGGCTACCAGGGAAGTCGAATACAAAGGTAAGGAATATCATTTTCTACATTGACCACTAAATCAGGATTCAGGAGCCGTTTATGGTTTGATCCCTTATACAGGTTATACAATTCCCAAGAATTGGAAAGTACTGCTCTGGGTTCGATACCTCCACACAAATCCAGAAAACTTTGACGATCCCATTTGCTTCAATCCGGATAGATGGAACGTAAGTTAGGTATAATTGCAATGCAATGTGTCTGGATACAAGTAATTGATTATGGGTTTGAGTTTGTCGTTCCTTAGGAGGCGGCTAGGCCTGGAACATACCAGGTTTTTGGTGGAGGACACAGAATTTGTGCAGGAAACATGCTCGCTCGGATACAACTAGCACTTTTTCTGCATCACTTGTCTATAGGATACAGGTAAACAAAGCTTGTTAAATGCCAATATAATTGAAATTAACGTGGAGGCTTGATTTTGATGAAATTATTGATGTGGACAATTATTGTTTTGGCAAATTTAAGGTGGGAGCTAATTAATCCAGATGCTGGGATGATTTATCTTTCCCATCCAGAACCAGTTGATGGAGTTGAGGTCTCTATCGGCAAAATATAGGAATCTTTTCATCTACATCTAGTTGTCTTCCAACCTCTGATCTGGGACTTGTTTTCCCAGTTCTAGCTTCTGTTTTGCACTGTGAATAATTGAATGATGTTGGCAATTCCGAATAGGAAAAGGCTTTATGAGTTATGCCAGTACATCAAATGAGCCAATTAATTTTCATGTGAACCTGTTTGCTTTTACTAAGCTTTCTTTTTTTTATAAAATTAAATAAAGGATAAGAGTTTAAGATATTTTGAAAAACCCTCCTCATCTTTAAAATTTTATTAAAAAATTCCTTTTAGTTTTCAGTTTTCTAGTATCTTATATTTCAGTTAAAAAAATAAAGACAAAATAAACATATTATGAATATCAAATGGATACTAATCAAATATCATAACTCAACTCAACTTCTAAACCCAACCCAAATGAATTAAATTTAACCTAAATTAATTATTTAAGATAATTATAATAAATTATTAGTTTCTGTCATATTTAATTAGTTCAATTCAAGTTTAAGAAATAGTGTAAAACATCGTATAAATGACATTTGATTAGTCAATGCCATATTTTTTTTACTTTATGTATTTCTTCATTATTTTTTATTCAAAATCTAAAGAAGGGATTTTTTTGAAAAACTGAAAATTAGAAGGATTTTTTTCAAGAATTTTAAAGTCCAGAGGGTTTTCTAATATTTCTTAAACTACATAAGAGTTTGTTTTTCATCATTAAATAAAATTAGAATTGTATCAATTGAGCTTTTGATTTTGCGGCTAAATATCCAAGCAACAACGACTAAGCAATAATAATTTTGTATTGAAAAAAGACCTATTTTAGTCTTGTAAGTCTCGTTATTCATTTCGGACCAATTTAGTAGTAAGTAATTCCTTACAATTTGTTGCTCAAAATTGAATAAGCATGGTAAGGGCATGCTTTACTAAGGAAAATAAGACAACTTATTGATGGCATCAACAACAATTTGTTTGAGACTTCAAGCATAGATCTAACCTAGCTAAAGTCTATATCATCGATGGGAAGCATTATACAAGGATTATGGAACAACCAAAATTATTCTAACTATAATGGACTAATGACAGTTATGTTGGTTACAATAGTTATAACTATTGATGGTTATTGATTATGTCAAATAATCAATTATGTAGGTTGATCCAACTCCTCTTCAAACCAATCCTATATTGTAATAACTAATAACATCTTTTGGGAAACCATACAGATAAGTCTTTGTATTTTTGAAAAATAAAAGAAGAAATTTCATTGATAAATAATGGAATTACAGTATAAAAAGAAGGCTTAAGGGTAGTCCCTTTAACAAGAAAGAGATGTGGTAGTTCTTCGTAGTCATAGTCATAGTTTAAGTTCTTCCTAATCATAGTCATAGTCATAGTTTAAGTTGCAATAAAAATTAAATATACAAAGAAGAGATAAGGTTGAAGCTGCAAGTTGGAGCTATATTTCTCAATAGTAAAAGTTCCCTGAAGCTATCAATAATTTCGGTGATGAGATTTGATTGGTTTAAACTTAGATTTAAACCTTCTACCATTCCTTTCTTTCCTAATGATGTACACATACATGCCAACAGCTGAACAGTCAATCTTCTTGGGAAGTGATCTCTAAGTAGAGAGCCATTGAATAGCACTAGTGAATGTGTTTATGATATGTGTTTAAATTTTGATTCATTTGACATGCTACACTTAGTGATTAATGCCTTAGAAATGCTTAGGATACTCATTTTAGCTCATGTTTGATTATAGGTACATTTTAGCTCATGTTTGATGTCAATACGTTACTTTGATCGTTCTATTTCAAACCTATTACTATAATGTTAAATGTAATCCGTAATTGTTACATTTAATGTTTGTTAGTAGCATCTAATGATCCTGTATCGTTAAGAACAACATAGCTTAGTTAGATAACCCGAACATGTGAGGTTATTGCCTATATTGATCTTTTTCACCTTGTAATGCTGCTACCAAATTAAATTTAGAGATCATATCCTAAGTTATTTGGTAGTTAAGTTTAATTAACGATCGTATCTTAATTAAACACAACCTAAGAGAAAACCAAAATTAGTAGAGCAAACTATTAGTCTCAGATCAATAGTCCGAAGAGAGATATAAAGGCGTCAAGATGATGGAATATGTTTTATCATGTTTAGGCTGAGATTGACCCTATAACCAAACATTACTCATATTTGATACTTTAATCATTTTCGATTACTTGCTTTAACTTGTTTTGTTAGTTTACTTTTATTTTATTTTGTAAATTATTAAAAATCCAAAACCCCCCTTTTTATATTTTCCTTGCATCAATTAATTTTGTTATAGAAATTAACCAAACATTCCCTATGGATTCGATTTCGACTCATCATACTATAAATTATAATGTGCAGAGTCACATAAATTTTGCAGTGCACTCAACACGTGTTGTTAGTTTACTTGAATAGACTAGAAACATTTCAATTTAACAACTTCCTATATAATGTAGGTCACATCGCATGTCAAAAATAAATGGTCCCTTGTTTCTTCATGTGCTGAACAAAATGGATAGGTATTGATGTTTAGGTACTTGATTTGATCAATAATATTGAGTCTATTTTGTATAGTGAGCCAAAGGAGAAATGAGGTTTTTAGAGGTAGCGTTTTGTTCCAGATGATTTAGTGCCACTCCACTACTGACTTCTTCACTCTTAACAGATCTCTATTGAGTTTATGAGTAGGCCATATGGATAAGTCTTGTCTAAAAGGTTATGTTGGTTAAGACATAACTGCTACATGACTTCCCATAATTGTTGTGATGTTTATTTAAACATATGTAATATATGTATTCAAGACTAACAGTTGTCTTACTCTATGTTAACTTATGTCTCACTCTATGTTACATCACTCTTTTGCATAAATAAAGTATCATATCATGTTGTCTTAAGCCTAATTCACGTCCCTTAACATGTCAAGTGATTACGAAAAGTCACACCTTCTAGGTATTTGACATATCATGGTTGAGAACATAACAGGGTTGTTGTGTTGCAATTATAGTGGGATTCAAGAGTTGGGAACACCTCTGAACTAGCCCCTATAATAATTGGTACAAGAGTAAGGTTGGGAAAGAAATTGGACACACAACGATGGGTGGACAAAACATGGATGCTATTCGAGAAAGGTTAGCTCGTCTTAAGTATAGGTTAAGGCCAATTTTGAAAGATGAGACAATCCAAGTATCTGCTTAGTTAGATCAAATTGGAGAACCTATTACAATGATCCAAAGATGACTTATGGAAATTTTAAGTGAGGCAAATTAATAGGTTGTTATGTTAAAAGAATTGCAGTAACATTGTTGAGAGGAATTAGGTTGCTTCAAACAGTGGCATAAACTATGTGAAGGCATTCACTTCCTTGATGTTGGACATTTAGAATATGTCTAAGGAAGACAAACTGTCTAATTTATTGGCTGAATTACAAACAGGGGCACATATCAAACTCTGTTAGCAAGGGTTTCAGAATCTATCAAGTGCGATGGTAGTATTTGATTGCTTGGTGGACTTACACCCCAATAAAGATAAAAAGGGTCCACGACCTTCTAACCAATTTAGACACAAAGAAAAACATAAAAACAAAAAGGTTAGATCAAGATGTGAGGGAAAGGACAAGGTGAATGGTAATAGTTCTACAACAAATAGGCAAAGAAGCAGGCAAGAATAATATTTATTTCATTTGAAATAGACTACACTTTGCATATGAGTGTCTAAAAATGGAGAAACTTAATGCAATAGTGGCTGAAGAGGAGAATGAGGATGAAGTAGCCACTCTGGTAAATCTGTTGCAGTTGTTAAATACTTTGACAAGTGAAGTGGGTGCTACTCACACCTCATTGTTACATATCACAACTCAAATAAACAAATTAAAAGTGGTAGTAATGGTGGATACAAGTACGAAGCACACGTTTATTGTGAACATAATTGTTACCAAATTTGGGTTGAAATTAAGTAAAAGCACAAATCACTTAAAAACAATAAACATCATAAAGGATGTGGTTGGCATGGCATACCATGTACCTATCAGGATAGACAATTGGAATGGGAGAATAAACATGATGGTGATACCATTGCATGACTTCAACGTGGTCCTTGGTATTGATTTTCTTCAATCACATAAAGCTGTGATATATGCACAATTAAGCAGATTATTGGTTATAGAGGAGTAAAATTCTTACTTAGTAAAAGGCGGTGAGAAATCTTCGATCATTTCTATAATGGCAATAAAAAAGGACTAAAATGAGTGGACCTAACCCATCTTACTACCATGTTAGAAGTAAAAGAAGGAACCATGATGGAGGTGCTGGAAGAAATTGTCCCATTACTGGAATCTTATCAAGATATAATGCAATAATTATTGAAGGAGTTGCCTTAAAGGAGAGCAAAATACCATAAAATAGAACTGGAACTTGGTGCAACTCCCGTTACTCATACTCTATATAAGATGTCTCCTTTGGAATTAAAGGAACTACGAAAATAGTTGAATGAGTTGCTAGAGGTAGGGTATATTCAGCCCTCAAAAGCCCTATTAGATGCCCCACTTTTGTTCCCAAAGAAGGTAGATGGAACTTTAAGAATATGCCTTAATTATCAGGTAGGATAACCAATCTTAAAATGCTAAACTTTTTAGGATTTTTTCAATTCAGTACCTATTGATGTGGTCCTTTAAACCTATCTATTCTGCAAGTATACAAATTTTATCTTTATAATATAAATATTATCATTCCTACAAGTATTGTTCTAGACACCTAAAAATTTTGTAACACTTTTCTTAAGGTAAACAATATGATTTTGCAACTAGAAAATAACTAAACTAAAGAAAATTGATAATTAAATAATTAACAAGCAATAGTGAATTTGTTGATTAATTAAAGTTGAAAACTAAGGGATTATTTCTATCTTTGTTTTGTTTTCACTTAACCTTCTTGATTTAACAATACCCAACCATAGATATCCAATAGTTGTGATTACCCTTTCTCAAGATCTAAAAAAAATCTTAATTAAAATAGATAAGAATTGAATTACAGCCTCTAATCTCTCAAAACTCCTCTTAAATATCCAATTGAATTTGAAGCAATCTTATGAGTAACTAACAAACAATTAAGATTTGTTTTCAATTGCCTATTAATATGATCTTTATAGGTCTATTATGGTACCAGCTTATTTTATGCAACATAACACAAATATTTCAACCTAATCTTAGATTCATATCGAAGATAAAAACAATAAACAACACAAAGTATGTTTCTATTAAATAAAGAACATAAAAGTTTAACAAAACAATTCAAGAGTAATTCCTAAAACAAATTTAGTAGTCCACAGACAAAGTATATCTCACATTGTTCATGTTCAACATTCAATAACAAGGAAAGAAAAGGAAAGTATAGAAGTTAGTTTAAATTCTAGATGTATTCTTCTTCTTGCCCTTGAGCTGGAAAATTCTGAAACTTTGTTATTTTAGAATTTTGCCGCCTTGATCTATTTCTTGGATGTTCCAATCACCTCTCTTTGTGTTTTTGGTTGCCTTTTACACTTATTGATCCTTATAGAGCTGTTTTTAGGGTTTGCTCACTTGTTTATATTCCAAAAATAGCTCCAAATTATCTTTTGTTTTGAAAACAAAATGATTTTCATAGTATTAATGTTTTATTTGTTAATGAAATGATTGTTGCATTTCTGGTATATAATTTTTTTGGTTCACTTTCTTTAAAAATAAATTTAGCTTCAACTTATTCATTTTTACCATTTGATGTTCTTCCAATATATACATTCATTAAAAATTTATTTTTCATTAAGGACTTGTATTAATTAAATGAATATTTCATTTCTTATATATAATCTTTTTAGATCAGTTTGTTTAAAAAACTTAGTTTCAGCTTATTCATTTTATCATTTTATGTACATTTAATATATAAATTAATTAAAAAACTTATTTTTCATTAAGCAATTCTGTTAATTAAATAAATGTTGCATTTCTCGTATATAATTTATGTTCACTTTCTTAAAAAATAGATCTAGTATTTTATCATTTTATGCACATCTAATATGTACATTTATTAAAAAAAACTCATTTTTTATTGATTAATTATGTTAATTAATCAATATTGTCTCATATATAATCTTTTTGGTTCACTTTCTTTAAAAATAATTTTAATTTCAACTTTTTGATTTCAAAATTTTATATATACATTTTTATTAAAATAAAAATATTTTTTAAAAAAAACTAGACATAAGTCCTATTGGGCTTTAGGTCAAATAGTCCTAATCGGGCTGGGCCTAAGCCTCATTGCCAACCCTAGTTTTTGTTTTTCTTGAATTTATATATTTGCTCTATAGTATAAATTTTTATTTAAATTTCATATAAAAGTTAAATAACAAAGATGGGTAATAGTAACAATTTGTAGTTAAAATGATTTATTGGTACCTGTTGGCTTGGGGCTAATAGTTTAGATTGTTTCAAATCCTAATAATTATTGTTACACCTATCCTTTTGTTTTAATTCCTTATTTATATCTTCCAGATCTAATTAGCAAAACTAGTAAGTTTTAACATATGTAGATTGCAGTTTATTCATGTTATTATGGAAGCTTTAGCATATCCCGTATCCATCTCACACCTATCTTATTTAAGGCTTTTTCTTTCTTACTATTAACAAGTATAGGATTTGGAATCTTAATATGGGATAACGTTAATTTTCAACAAATAGAAGATTACTCACTCATAATATTTCTTTTGCTCTTTAGATGAAAGGCCTTCATGAGACACCAGAATTAGGATAAAAGTTGGGTAATCTTCTATTTGTTTCTTATTACGCCATCTAATTAGGTAAATCCCTATTTGAAATTTACAAAAAAGTTGGTAGTTGATGCTTAATTTTTCTCTAATTCTACTAACTCGAATGCTAGCGATAAAAATTGACTAATTCATGATTCCAACATTAGCCAAATATTAAACCTCTGATGCAATAAATACCTAATAGTATTTTCTACCAACTATTGAATTATTCCAATTCCTTGTTTTGCAAATTCTCATAGTCAACAATTCATACAATGCACATGGTCCAAGTAAGAAAAGCCACGTGATATTACACATGTGACAGATAAATAATTTGAAGAGATAAAAATTTTTAAACAAGTTCTTTAACTTTAATCACAAGTCTAAATTTATCCTAAACTTCTCTCAAATAGCCTAAATTTTTTTAAAATGTTATTTTGACAAATTTTAATATGTTATAGAGCATGAGTTAGACAATATACACTAATATAAAAAACTAAAATATAAATAATCAAAAACATATTTATTTATTTGAAATTCATCAAAACTTATATATCAAATTTGATTTCCTAAACTTAAATTTTCTTTGTACTCTTCATATGATATATGGATAATAATTCATTTCAATCTTTGCAAATATATGCAAACATTATTTAGTTAATACAATTCAAATATATAATGCAATATAATGAAATTGGCTATGGAATATAAAATATAAATATTTATTTATATTCTTGAATGTAATTATTAAGATATATAATATTCAAAAGTATTTACTAAATATATAAAAATTCTTTAAAATATTATAAATTAAGTTCAGTTATTCAATATTAAATATATATTTGTATTCTTCATACGAATCATTCATTTCAGTATGTAAAAATATCAATCTAAAATTTAATTAATAAATATAAAAATCTCTTACAGTATTAAAAAATTATCAAATAATAAAACCACAATCTTTAATTAATCTGATAAATTTTTTACATAAATGCAACTATACGTATTGATTACTTTCACTGAATAATTTTCTTCCTATTTCATACAATATTGTTTCATCATACAGTGTGATAAGCATATATTAGTCGATGATATCTTATTAAAAATTTAAAATGTGATACTTGTATAACAAAAATTTGAAAACAAACTTACCAAATCGAATCAATCGATATTCTGTTAAAACGTATTTTGCACAGTAATTGAGGTTTCAGACGTTGATATTGATGTGTTTCGAGACCTATGCATCTCAAGATGTAATTTTGTTTAGTATTTGAGGCTCAGAGGTTGATCAAAGGAAACATTAGGAAGAATAAAATTAGTAGGTAGGATTGACATACTCGAAAGGGATGCTATTATTAAAAGAACTTAAACGGCGGATATTGTTTAATATAAAGATATCTATTATTAAAAAAAGGTAAGATGGTTGTGAGCAACAGCCATTTGCAAACAAGCAAGCATCTTGGTTGATGTCTCATTACAACAGAAAGAATATTTGATTTACCCAATTAATAATGTATAGATATGGAATTATATACTGAGTTTGAGATTTTGATTCACCAACTGAGAAGCATTATCCGTAATTCATTATAAAACGCAGTCCAATCCTCAACAATTAGAGGTAGGGTATATTCACCTGATGAGATGAGAGTAATAATTTTATCCAAGGAACTCAACCTAGCATCAAGATTTAAGATTACAATTGAATATCAGCAACATCACATTTTTAAATACTTATTGTCCTATTTAATTATGGTATTAAAACTAAAACAAGCTCTAGTCTCGTCCTATCCAATAGATATTCCATTTTTTTTCCTACTCACTCTTCTTTTCGTCTCCCAAAAAAAGGAGCATGACAATTAATTAATCTATAGCCCCATGAGGGGCTGCTGGAAGGGTTTGTCCTTTTGCTTCCCATTGCCAAGCCGAATAATCTTACAGGAATAATCAGTCACAGAACATGTATTGTATAAATGACTCGTGCACTTCCTTTTGCATGAAATAGTAAACGTCCGCTGATGGAAACTACAAAAGAGATGTTGTTGGCGTGCCTTTTGGGCGCTTTGCCGCTGCTGGGATTGGTCCTGTGGTGGTGGAATGAGCTCTGGTACGCTGTCCCTGTCAAGCTTCGACTTTCGGGCACCGGCATGAAGCTACCACCAGGTCATATGGGCTTCCCATTATTGGGAGAGTTGGTCACGTTTCTTTGGTACTTCAAGGTCCGTCGTCGTCCCGACGATTTCATCAATTCTAAAAGACGCAAGTGAGATTTTCGTTCTTTATACTACATTTTAAACCTTTATATGTGTAAATTAGCGTAGGTAGGGACCTTGTAAATTAATTATATGTGTGCATATTGACCCAAAGTTTAATCTTTAGTCATGACAATTTGGTTGATCAGGTACGGCGATGGAGTAGGATTATATAGAACCCACCTATTCGGATCACCATCTGTCATAGCATGCTTTCCAAATGTTATTAAGCTTGTATTGCAATCAGACGATGCATTTATCATAGACTGGCCCAACAAGGACATTGTAGGATACAAGTCCCTGGTAGTAGTACAAGATAAAGCTCATACTAGGCTCAGACGTTTTGTAGTTGATACTATCAATAAGCCCGCCTCTTTACGCCGTATAGCGGCACTTGTACAGCCTCGCATGGTGGCTGCCCTCGAATCATGGGCCTCCATAGGTAAAATCAGGGTCAGAAATGAAACCAAGAAGGTAATTCAGATAAGTTCACGTGCATTTAGATTATTTCTTTGATAATCAAATCAAAGGTGATTAGAACGATTGAGTACTCCTGGACGGGTACAGGTCACACTTCAGAACATTGGGAAATTATTTGCAAGCTTTGAACCAGGGCCCTTGTTGGATACCATGGACGAACTTTTTCATGGATTAGTCCAAGGAATTAGAGCTCAGCCGTTCAAATTTCCAGGAACTGCATATTACCATGCTTGTCAGGTCAGTTCAAACTCTTCTTCTTCTAAGGTTAATTAGTATTTCAATGGAGATTGCGGATGCAATTTTGTAGTTTTGATGATTTTCCTTTATTGTTACCGATGCTGATTATATTTTGTCCTATAGCTGCAACCACTTCGTGAGAACATCATGCTTTATTTGTGTGGTGCGACAGTGTAGGAAGAAGCTGGAAGAGATTTTCAGGGAGCAGCTTGAGATCAAGAAGAACATGGAACAAGGTAGGAACGCAGAAATCGATCTGATGGATGGGCTGATGCAGATGAAAGATGAGGAAGGGAATGTGTTAAGCGACCAAGAGGTGCTAGACAACATAGTTAGCCTCGTTGTTGGTGGATACGAATCCACAGCGCTGGCATCTATGTGGGCTATGTATTATCTTGCCAAATATCCGGATATCCTGAAAAAGCTCCGGGTACGACCATCGTCATCGAGGCATCTTTCCACACATAAAAGTAACGTATTTTTGTTTGCTTATGACCATCTATCTTTAATGCATCGTAGGAGGAGAACATTGCCATAAACCAGACGAAGAAAGAGGGTTTTATTACAAGTGAAGATGTTTCCAAACTCAAGTACACAAATAAGGTCTAACTTTTCTTTTATCAAACTTGTGAGAGAAGTGATTATTTTGGTAGACCGAAGGGTAAATAATTTGGACTACGTTCTTCCAGGTGGTGGAAGAAACAATAAGAATGGCCAATGTAGCAGCAATAATATTCAGATTGGCTACCAGGGAAGTCGAATACAAAGGTAAGGAATATCATTTTCTACATTGACCACTAAATCAGGATTCAGGAGCCGTTTATGGTTTGATCCCTTATACAGGTTATACAATTCCCAAGAATTGGAAAGTACTGCTCTGGGTTCGATACCTCCACACAAATCCAGAAAACTTTGACGATCCCATTTGCTTCAATCCGGATAGATGGAACGTAAGTTAGGTATAATTGCAATGCAATGTGTCTGGATACAAGTAATTGATTATGGGTTTGAGTTTGTCGTTCCTTAGGAGGCGGCTAGGCCTGGAACATACCAGGTTTTTGGTGGAGGACACAGAATTTGTGCAGGAAACATGCTCGCTCGGATACAACTAGCACTTTTTCTGCATCACTTGTCTATAGGATACAGGTAAACAAAGCTTGTTAAATGCCAATATAATTGAAATTAACGTGGAGGCTTGATTTTGATGAAATTATAGATTCAAATAATTATTGTTTTGGCAATTTTAAGGTGGGAGCTAATTAATCCAGATGCTAGGATGATTTATCTTTCCCATCCAGCACCAATTGATGGAGTTGAGGTCTCTATCAGCAAAATATAGGAATCTTTTCATCCACATCTAGTTATCTTCCAACCTTTGATCCGGGAATTGTTTCCCCAGTTCTAGCTTCTGTTTTGGATTGTGAATTAATGAACTTCTCACAATTGTTTCCCCAGTTATACTGCTACATAACTTCTCACAATTGTGGTGTTGTTTATTTAAACATATGTGGTATGTGTATTCGAGACTAACTGATGTCTCACCCTATGTTGTATCACTTTTGTGCATAAATAAAGTATAATATTATGTTGTCTTAAACGTGATTCATGTCCTTTTTTATTAAAACGACACACCGAGTGATTGCGAAAAGTCATGCCTTCTAGGTATTTGACATATTGTGGTTGAGAACATAAAAGGGCTATCATATTGCAATTATAGTGGGATTGAAGTGTTAGGAAAACCTCTAAACTAGCCCCTGTAATAATTGGTACCAGAGCAAGGTCGGGAAATAAATTAGGCACAGAATAGTGGGTGGACAGAACATGGATGTTATTCAGGAAAGGCCGGCTCATCTTGAGTATAGGCTGAGACTAATTTTGGAAGATGAGATGATGCAAGTCTTTGCTTGGTTCGATTAGATTAAAGATTTTATTACAAGGACCTTAAGATGACTTGAGGAAATTTTGGGTGAGGCAAATTGACAGGTTGGTATGTTAAAAGAATTGCACTAACATTGTTAAGGAACTAGGCTACTCCAGACAGTGGCATAAACTACGTAAAGACGTTCACTTCCTTTGATGCTAGACATTCATAATATGTCTAGGGAAGATAAACTGTTTAATTTCCTGGCTATATTACAAACATGGGCACAGACAGATTAAACTCCGTTAGCAAGGGGTTCATGATCTATCACAAGGGAAAGGACAAGGTGAATGGTAATGGTTCTACAGCAAATAGGCAAAGAAGTAGTAAGAACCATGAGTGTTTCATTTGCAAGGGGCTACATGTTGCATAGGACTGTTTAACATGGGAGAAAGTGAAGGCAATGGTGGCTAAAGAGGAGAATGAGGGTGAAGTAGCCACTATAGTAAATCCGTTGCAGTTGTTAAAAACTTTGACAAGTGAAGTGGGTGCTACTCACGCCTCATTATTGCATGTGACAATTTGAAACCGAACCAGAAGTGGTAACAATGGTGGGGTACAGGTGCAACACTCATGTTTACTGCAGATAGAATTGTTACCAAATTTGCTTTGAAACGTGGGTAGCCGATGGTAGAAGTAAAAGAAGGAACCATGATGGTGGTACTAGAAGAGATTGTCCTATTATTGGGGCTAATTGCATAGCTCATGATCGTGACAGAAAGGCCTCACATAGGTCATAATAGTGGCCTACGTCGGGCAGATGTGCAGCTACTTCCAAACTTTGTGTTTCGAGGGATTTTGTGGAACTTTTAAACCCCTAAAAAATCCTAGTTCAACCTTAAACACAAAAGAATATAAATAGAACATTAAGAAGAGAAAGAAAGGGCTTTTGCGAGAAACCCTAGAGAGAATTGTTGAGATATTGAGAAAAAGAAAAAGGAAGAGAGAAGTGGAGAAGAAGTTGACATCGACGTACTTATCAAATTTTGAGTTTATCGATGTCGCTGCCTCTTGTCTCCATTTAGAATCATATTTCCTGTTATTTTCCATTTTCATTATTGTATAGAATTGGGAATAGTAATTTGATGATAGGATTGCGAATGTTAAGATATTCTATACTCACCTTCAGATTTTTTAAATCTTTGATTTAATAAAATTTGATTGTTTTATGCTTATTATATTTATTATGATTGATTTCTGTGATTGCTTAATTCGGTAATAGATTAAGAGGGTGAATTAAATGAAAATTATTAAATTAGGCTAAAGAGAGTTAGGTGATCTAATAAGAACTAGAAGTTAATCAAATCGGTAATTGTGTGAAGAGAGATCTCACATAGGTTCTCGATAGTTTATTGGACAACTTCATATTTAATTAGGGTTTTAGATAGAATGTTAAGGTTTTAGATAGAATGTTAATTAAGATATTGTAATTTTTCATAATCTGATTAGGGTTTATAATTTAGAATTAATGGTTATAACTCGAGAGAGAATAATCAACCTTAGGATCGTTTAGGATCAATAATTCGATAATTCATAATCAATTAGGTTAGCGTTAAAGATAGGTAAAAATTTCCTTTTTCTCTTAATTGATAGTTCCTTTAGGTTAACTCTTGAGTGTGTGTTGCAACTGCTACTTTGTTAATATTTTCATAATTGATTCTCATAATTGAGTTGCATGATTGAATTAAATTCTTGCCTTAGTTTTGTTACATTTTTAATTACTGCGAATTATTTTAGCCTTAGATTTTATGATTAAATTATCCCTCCTTGTGGGATCTACACCTTAGGTTCTACATGAATGACCTGTTTACTTGTAGATTATCGAGGTTATTAATTAGAACTTACACACATTGAAAAATCACAATCAAGTTTTTGGCCCCATTACTAAGGAGGTGATTAGTTTAGTTCTTTAGTCTAAGGCTTTTTCATTATCTTTTATGTTAAAAAAATAGAGACAGAAGTTTAGGGCGTAAAGTAGAGACACATCAAGACATCTTATAGTAAGAATGAGACATTTGAAGAGCTAGATGCCAAAAAGAAATGGAAAAAAATGATGAAGGATAGATATTATAGGGAGCAAGGAACTTTTGCAAACTACAATAAGACACAGTATGGTTGGGGAAGTAACGATCCTTATTGGAACATGTACACTCCGGAGTGGCAAAATCACTCAAATTTCTATTGGTCCAACAATATAAGGAATCACTTAAGAGATTAAGACTTATTAGGATTTCGGTAAGATGAGTCCAATTCATTGGATTCTAAATTATACAAGATCCTAGATAAGCTCACGGACATGGAAGAGGGTCAGAAGAGACTAGAACAGCAAATTGAGCAAGCAATAGAAAATCATTCCTCATCTATTCATAATCTTAAGATTCAAGTGAGACCGCTTTCCCGTGAATTTTGTAAAAGAATTGTAGAAGACTCTGAGAAATATGGAATTACATCAAGAAAATCAATATGAGGCTATCACACTTAAGAATGGGGAAAAACTAGAAGAACCACTAGAACACCAAGTTGAACCTCACAAAGAAAGAGGATGAAGAAAAGAATGTCAACCCTCCTTATTATTCACTAGTTCTTGATATCCATGTGTGAACATAAAAAAATATTTGGTAGATATCCATGAAAAGAATCCGAAGGAGAGTAGCTCATTTAGGATAAATGATTTCTTTGAATCTTTTAAAGAACAAAAGGATGAAGAACAGACGACAACAGACATCGAGAAGCTATAAAAGTCTATGTTTGTGAAGCAAAAAAAGCAGATGAGACGAAGGTGATTAAGGAAGAAAGAGAGCAAGTCACCTTCAAATTGTTGGATTTGATGGAAGATTCAGTGAGTTTTGTTATTCCCTATTTTATTGACAGTTTGTTAGTGAAAAGGACATTACTGAAATAATTGGTTTTCTCAAGTTTATCAATATTGTCCTTATGATTATTTTGCAATTTGTAGCTTACTTATAAGCTACAAAACTAAAATTGGGCATCATGAGGGGAAGTAAGCTACTCATAATTGATCCTGACTGAGTTTTAAAGAATGAAGGTCAAACTAATGACCATAAATTAGCATGTTTAGTAGTTAGATTTAAATTGTTGTGTAGCTAGGTTTGTTTTAAATTCTTAAATAAGTTTTGAATGATTTGGATTGCTAATTCTTTTACCCTCTTGATTTGGGATGATTTAGATTTGAAACATTCTCGATGTCAAGTAGATTTGATCTCAACACGATAACCATCATCACCTCCATCACATTAACGGTTTTGTGTTTTAACCCTTTTCTTTTCATTTTTGTTAGTATTTTCTTTTTATGTTATTTGTATATTGTGTTTTATTTCCCCCTGGTTTGTTTGTGTACCCTTTTAACATTGAGGAATCAAATGTAGGGAGGGTTGTATGCTTTTACCTTGAGTGTGAATTTTACATATTATATGGTAGTTTGTTTAGGTTACATAAAGTGAATTGTGTAAATGTGCCAATGGCTAGGACTTAACTGAATAAATTTACCTTTAAACATATTCTTTTAGTTTGTGGAGATTTATTAACTTGTGAAATAAGTGACCTAAGTTAATTAAGGCTAAATATGCAGGTTAATTAGGATATGATGTTAGTCCATTCACCCTAGAAATTTGTCATACTCATTTATAATTTTAGGCCAATCAAATCGATGACCTTATTAGTACTTTTTTATAAGAATGATTAGCTAAAGCAATAAGGTAGGCAAAATTTTATATAAAAAAATTGTTTAATTTCAACTAAAATAACTATTCCGTTAGCTTTTTGGTTATAAATAGAGATAGTAGTCAGTTGAGAATGTGATGTAGCTGAGTAACCAGATCAACATGCATTACAAATCTATATCTTTGTATAAAAAGGCTATAATGACATTCCAACCAAGTAGCTTAATAACTACATGACAGTGTCTGTTTGGATAGGCTTTTGGGAGGTCAATAAGTACAGTAAAGCCTCTATAAATGAATATTTTTGGGACCTGAAAAATTATTATCTTATACGGGGTTATTAATTTATCGATAAATGAATA
>JANTPM010000006.1:35892521-35921837 GCA_025434745.1 Erythroxylum divaricatum | reverse complement strand
AATTTCATCTATAACATAATACTTAAACAAAACACTCATTCAATTTCATTTACTATTTCTAAATTCCAATTAAAGATCGGGGTCCAACAATAAAACCGGATTTGAATCAAATCCAACCGAAACCACAAAAACCAGTGATTGGTAGGGAATAGAGATAAGCCGGGCCATTTTACAGGGAAAACACTGGGAAGCCCAAACAAATTGCTCTCCTTAAACCGACTAATAATACACCCAAGACCCACATAGCCCACTTGAGCCAAAATACAACCCTTTCAGTTCCAAAAATAATGACCATTACGTTCCATCGAACTGAAACACACCACGTGGCCATCTCAATTCCCTCTCATCAAGAGCTGGTGATCCAAGACAAATCATTTACAGTATCTATGCATGATGACATGGGGTTCGGGGAAATGGAGGAGGACATGCATGGCATATGCATGACTACTCCATTGCCTTCGTCGTTCAACAACCACCTGTTGCCCCATCTACGCCATCAGATCCTGGGCAGGCTCCGGATCTGGACAGTGAAACCTTAAGTATACCTAATTCATAGATGGTAGAGTTACCATAGAACTCTATGTCTAACACCTGTTGTATGCAGATGCATGTCTTGGTAAACACTCTTGCCCGATAGTGTTTACCTCTTCCCTCGTTCAAGGCTTTCTATGTCGCTTTTCACCTAGAACTGTCAGGAGGCTGGAGGTAAGACCTTCAAGCCGATCCTTAAGAACTACATTCGGATCCATAATCCACTTCTTGTTGTTTTGGTTGAGCTAAGAATTAGTAGGGATTGTGCATTAAAGGTTATTCGCAACTTAGGATTTTCACAGTCATTCAGGGTGGAAGCAGACAGATTCCCATGAGGCATATGGTTGTTATGGAAAGCAGATATTGTGGTTCGAATCTTGTTAGCCCACCAACAATTTTTTCCTGTTAATATCATATGGGATCAAATGTCTTTTGACTTCATTGCCATTTATGCTAGCCCTACCTACAACCTACAGCATTATTTACGGCAAAATCTACAAAAAAAATTGCTATAATTACTTCCAAATCGTGGATTTTGGGTGGGGACTTCAATGCTAGACTAGAGAGCAATGACAAACGTGGCAGTTCATGACACCAACCTATAATCAATCAACATTTTTGACAATGTGTACAATGATGTCAACTACATAATCTTGGATTTACAGGGCCAAGGTTCACTTGGAGGTGAGGGCAATTTCTCGCTAGACTGGACCACATTTTTTCCTTTACTTCTTAGCAGTCTTCATTCCATGAAACTACAACGACTCATCGACCATTCCTCAAGTCTGATCATAGACCACTTCTGGTGACAATAAAACAAAGCACTCACCTACCATTGACTACTAGACCATTCATATTTCAGTCGGCTTGGTTGATAGATGAAAGGTTTACCAGGATTGTGGAGGATACTTGGAATCTTGAAATAACTGATATTAGTGGCGTGATCAGGAATGTTTCAGAAAGACTACAACAATGGAACTCTACCAGTTTTGGCAATATATTTCATTGCAAAAAAACTCATGGCATGTCTTGCAGGCATTCAAAAAATAATGGAAGACAAAGCTTCAGATTCCCTACGGAGGTAGAGTAATATTTACGCTCGGAACTAGAACAAGTCCTTTGTCAAGAAGAACTTTATTGACATCGACACTCAAGATGTCAGTGGTTAGCCCAGGGAGAGAAAAATACGAAATACTATCATGCTATTACAATGCCAGACGTCAAAAAATGAAGGTGGATGCACTGAAGGATGAAAATGGTTGCATCGGTTTGGACACAGATAATATCAAATGGATAGTGAAGAACTTCCTTTAGAAACTATATACGACAGACATACTCACAAATCTAGCACTTCCTCTCAGAGGTTGTTGTCCCCCACTCTCCCATTGTGTTACCAATGAAATGAAAAGTACAATTCTTTATGAAGAAGTCAAGGAGACATTCTTTGATATGGCACCTAATAAGGTACCAGGCTTTGATGGGTTTGCTGCTTTATTCTATCAATCCCAATGAGACATTGTCAGGTTTCTCTAATACGTTTTATCTAATAAATTTTCAACTATGTATTATGGGACTTTGAATTAAATTGCACTATTTTGGTCCTCATACTAAGCTCCCTTATCCCATGTCGATTACTCAATTCAGGCTCATTGCATTGTGCTCAGTGATTTATAAGGCTATTACTAAGATTATCGTGACTCGACTCAAACCTCATCTAGATGAGCTTGTAGCTCCTAATCAATGTAGCTTTTTTCTAGGGCGATTGATTACTGATAATATTATTATTGTCCAAGAGGTCATCCATACCATGAAAGGGAAATCAGAAAAAAAGGGAATACTTGCTATTAAGGTTGACCTTGAAAAAGCTTACGATTGGCTTTCGTGGGATTTTATTAAAGATACTCTCATCGATATTGGGCTTCCTGAATCCTTGATAAAACTTATTATGAAGTGTATTTCATCGGTATTTATACAAGTGAGTTGGAATGGAGAACTCAGTGAAGTGTTTACTGCCTCCATAGGTATTTGATAGGGTGACTCGCTATCGCCTTATCTTTTTATTATTATTATGGAATGATTGGTCTACTTAATAAATCATTCCATGTCTCAAGGAAGATGGAAGCCTATTAATCGACCAAGTGCATGTAATTCGGGACACATTGACCACTTTTTATGCAGTCCCAGGTCAATGGGTTAGTCAAGATAAATTTCGTTGTTTTCACTCCAAGAATGTACATCATTTTGTGGCGTGATACTTAAACCGAGAATTGGGATTTAAACAAACTAATGACCTCAAACGCTACCTTAGGGTGCCCCTGTTGCATGAGCGAGTTAGTAAATGAACATGCCAACATGTGCTTGATAAGGTGCAACAACAACCTTCAAGATGGATGTTAACTCTTTTGTCGTTTGCAGGATGAATCACCTTGACTCAATTTGTTATATCTGCTCTTCCCATCTATACAATGCAAACAGTCCGGTTTCCTAGAAGTCTTTACAATGATTTAGAAAAATTAATGTGCTAGTTTTTATGGGGCTCATATCATGGTTGTAGGAAGATTAACCTGGTCAATTGGGATAGAGTTTATAGACCTAAAAAACTAGAGGGTCTTGGCATCTGCAAAATCAGAGAAACCAATGACGCCTTAATAGCCAATTAGGGTGGTCTTCGGTTTCTAAGCCTAAATCGCTATGGGTGCAAGTTCTATATGCTAAGTATAATTTTGATGCTACTAACATCCGCACTTCTATAAATGCTACGGGAGGCTCAATGGTGTGGAAGAGTATAAAAGCTACTTGGCACCATGTTCTTAAAGGCCTGAAATGGGTGATTTGTAATGGATTCATGACTCGATTTTGACTAGCCCTTGGGTTGAGGACTTGGGACCTCTTATTTCCCATGCAACTGCTTCAATTCTACAATCAACTATTGATCTCTGAGTTCAACACTTTATGGATAATATAGGTAACTGGAAGTGGGTTGCATTGCAATCTCTGCTCGCTCATTCGATCTGCATATACATCGCGAGTATTTTGCCTCCTCGGCCCTACTTAGGGCCAGATAAGCTAATCTGGGAAATATTGGACACTAGTCAATTCACAACTACATCGACTTATTCCATAATCTTGGATTATGAGGATCATTATTCTGATGCATTTTGGAGGGAAGTCTAGCATTAGAATGGCTTTTAACGAATTCGCACATTCTTGCGGCTCCTCACATAAGATCGATTACTTTCTAATCAACAACGTATTTGCAAACAATTAAATATTGAGGTTTCCTGCTATCATTGTCGAGCAGAAGAATCATCACTACATGTCATTCGGGATTGCACCAACGCATGTACCTTGTGGCGAGCGTTCCCCCCATAGGTAATCTCCACTAATTTGTTTTTACTCTGAACTCTCAAGAATGGTTAGCTATGAATCTCCAAAAACCCCGGTTGGTGTTTGACTTTGATTGGTCCATTATCTTTGGTGTTGCCTGTTGGTTCCTATGGTCCTCGTGAAATATGATCATTTTTCATGAACACTTTTCTAGGCCGGAGTCTCCTGCATCTTATGTACTGGAGTATGTTCATCGGATTCACAAGGCTTTGGTCTGGCAAGGTAGAGCTTATATAGACCACAGACCTCGAACTGAACAACTTATAGGCTGGTGTAAATCCCCACAAGGTTGGGTCAGGCTGAATACGGATGAAATGGGCAAAAGAATATCCTCTTTGGCATCAGTAGGTGGACTCATTGGTGACAGTACAAGCACTTGGCTTAGAAGTTTTGTTGAGAATATTGACTGGCGCTTTCCTCTCTCTACAAAAATTTGGAGAGTTTTCTCTTGACTCCAGCTTACTTGGGATCTTGGTTATCGTCGAGTTGAATTAGAGGTAGATTCTTTAGCGACGTTTACTATTCTGTTTGCCTCAACCAATAGGACAATGTCTAATAACCTCCTAGTCATAGGTGTCAACCCACTGTTTGCTCAGAATTGAGTAGTTGTACCTCGACATATCTACAGAGAGGGCAACCGGTCTGTTGACTGGCTCGCCAACATTGTTGCTTATTATGAGTTAGGAATCACCACTTTTGTTACTGCACCTATAGGGTGCCTCTCATTCTTTTTAGAGGACATGTCTGAGGTTTGTTTCCATTAGATTAGTTATGTAATGTTTCAATGTTTCTTTTCATTGTATGCAAAAAAAAAAAAAAAAAAAAGGGATCACTTTTTAATAGATTCTGGTGAACTGATATTTATTAGGTGATGAATAACATAATGAGATGCATAAGGTTTTCATCGAGTATTATGTCGTGAGTTAACATGATGGTATGATGAGATACATAATCCATGCTGTGATCTATCTTAGAAAATAACTTCCTATTTCATGAATATTCCTAATACTAAATTAGCATCATAAATAACCTAATTAGCAAAGAACAAAATATTTACGATTTAAGTAAAAGACCGGGCACGTCAAACCCACCATGTCATCATATGTTTTCACTTTTCAGAGCATACTCCATGAGTTATGAACCGCTTTGCTTGCATTGTAGACTTCCATTTAATAAAGAAAGTAATCATGTTTGGGTATGAAAGTAGTCATCAGGCCTTGTCCTGAGTTGATAAGTGTCGAAGTTTGTTAAATACAGTCCAGAAGAGTCATCCTTGAACGTTTGACCCAAAATCGTGACTTTGATGCAGATTGTAGTATAGTCAAGCTTGATAATAATTGTAATTAAGCATCTTATGAAAATTGGAGTAGCCTATGGTCCATAACAGATTGACACCCTCATGATTAAACATCATGAAGATGACAGAATTTATAGACATACTAAATCATGAACTTCAGTAGACAAAAAATGTCTAGCTTCTCCAGTAATGTGATCTAGAATTCACTACCAACCACGGCATTTGAATTGAGCAAAGATTGCAAGAGATTCTAGGCTCTGAAACAGTTCACAGTTGCCATTTCCTAAGGGAACCTTTCGAATGCCTTCCCTCTCTCTGGCAACGAGAGGGATCAAATGCAATGATGACTGCCCATTTACTGATAATTGTATTAATACATTTGGCTCTTTTCGATTTCTTTGTATTTTTTCTGGCGAGTTTCAGGGTGGTCCTAGTTTCTCAGTCACCTTGTTAAGGGGGGAGAAGTGAGTGAACACACGCGCCCATGCATATGCACACATAGACAGCGACACAAGTCTTCGAATCTCGAAGTGTTCTCTTACATAAGTCAGACATTTATAAAGCAGCCTGCGGCAGTTCCAAGTGAAAGCTGGAAATCAGAAGACCCTTACCCAACTTTCTCGTGTCCAAAAATGTCTCGTACTCTCCACTTCATAATGACACGTCGAAATTTACACCAAAAAATTGATTGTTTGAGGGCTATAACGAGTATACTCTTATGGTGATTGACCTGTTGAGGTTTTGAATCCTCTGTTTGTTTGAATTTCATTGGACAACGGCTACTACTTTCTGCACAACTCTCGATATCCACTTTCAAAGAAAGTTTGGCTTTCCCTCTTTCTCTCTGTTCGTATTGTATTGGGGATTTAAAAAATAGTTCTTTTCTTTTTGTTTTCGTTCTTCTTCTTGTTTCTGTTCTTCTCCCTCTCTTTTGTGCTTCAAAATTATTGTAGTTTTCTAATGGTCACACGCACATCATTCACTTCAAAGTTCACTCACCTGCTCTACTCGCTGTTCTCATCATATTTCTCTTTTGGAGATTTCATTTATCTCTCCCTTTAGCTGCATTACAGTTGTAAAGTGCCTTGCTAGATAAACAGAACGACACCCAGAGAGCATATTTTGAAGAATAGGTGAAATGGGTGTGTTTCGTTTCGTTTTCTCAGTAGTTTCTGCAGTGACCCTTCTGAGTACTTGCTCTCTTTCTCTCACAGATGATGGTAAGAACCATCTGCTACTTGGCAAAAGAAATTTTCAAATTTTTTTTTAGGTTCCATTTTGGTTCTTCTTTCTTTTTCATCAATGTTCTGGCTGCTAAGAATATGGAGGATGAAAATGACGAGGGAAGAAGAGAAAACATATCATCTTTCGCTACCTAGATGCATGCGTGAGCAAAAGAACTGTTAAAGGTTGGATCTTTCTGGTTTTACGGGCTTAATTGTTCATGCTTCACAGGCCTCACATTACTAGAAATAAAGAGCGCGTTGAATGACAGTAGAAACATGCTTGGAAACTGGCAAGCTTCTGACGAATCTCCTTGCAAGTGGACTGGTATTTCTTGTGATCCCCATGACCAAAGAGTAAACTCTATGTGAGCCATAATCCGTTCCACGTCTCTATGTTGTTTACTTGTTTTTTTTCCTTTAAAGCTTTCTGAATGTTAACCTCCATTCTTCATGTGTGTTTTGAGCTCTTCAGAAACCTTCCGTACATGCAATTAGGAGGATTGATATCGCCTAGCATTGGTAAACTAAGTAGATTAGAAAGACTGTAAGTTCTGTACCCATTTATGTTTAAACAAAGATGGGCTAAAATATCTGTGTGAAGTAGCAACTTCTGTGTTTACTGTAACTTTGCTCTTCATTCTATTGGGTTGAAACAGGGCTCTTCACCAAAACAGCCTGCATGGAATCATTCCTAGTGAAATTACCAATTGCACTGAGCTAAGAGCACTGTATGTGTAACTGGAACTTTTTTTATTCCCTTTCGTGGTTAGATTTGATTTTTATTTGCGGTGTTAGTAAAAAGGTTCCCCTTTTACCTCCCTGCAATTGGTCCTGTTTGTAGGTACTTGAGGGCTAACTATCTTCAAGGAGGCATACCATCAGATATTGGAAATCTTTCTCGCCTCACTATATTGTAAGATTTCCTAGTCATTCTCGTGCTTGGACCGTCAGTTTATAGTGATCCATATATAGTTTTTTACCATGAACTTGCTTGTTGTGGCTGTTTATCCCATTACCGATGTCTAGCAGGGTATACGGAAATTTGATCAGAATTTTTTTTAAAAAAAAGAAAGAGAAAAGATATAAGAATTGATAGCCAAATGGAAATCCCGTTGCTTGCATTAATTTGTTGTACATGGTGGAATATCAATAGGAATTTTGGGATCTGGTTTTCTTTCCATAGAAACAGGCAGCAGTTAACAGAAATGTGTCACCTTGTTGTGCAGTCCTCATGATCTTATTCCCAGCTTTATAAGTTTTTCTTTGTGTGCATGGTTTGCTTATAAGTTGATAATATGGACATTTCTCATAATTTGGATCTTTCTTGACGGATAAGTCCTTGATTTGATTTCAAGAATCATAAATGTTTATCGCTGTACTTTTTTCATTCTTCTGAACTGTCACCAAAACTGACTTTTGAATTCAGAGATTTGTCAAGCAATTTGTTAAAGGGTGCCATACCTTCATCAATTGGTCGGTTAATGCATTTGCGCCTCCTGTAAGTTCAATAATAGCTGTAGCTCTTTTGAGTTTGGATGCTGAAAAACAGATTTTCTGTACTTATCAGATAACTGGACGGCATCCTATTTAATCCCTTATTTATTGTCCTCCTACAGGAATTTATCTACCAATTTTTTCTCCGGTGAGATTCCAGATTTTGGAGCTCTAAGCACTTTTGGGAACAATTCGTGAGTCATGTCAACTCCATGACCAATCTGAAGTCTGTAGTTTTCCTTTGCACCAATTATTTGGAATCATATTTTTGCAGGTCTAGCCAATGTAGTGTGGTAGAGAGTCGTAGAGGTTTACAGAAGATGGTTTGCAAGCAACAGAGGAAGAGTGATAAAAAGGTTTCAGATGGTTTAGAAAGATATTAGGAGAAGCACAATTCCTCAAATTTCAATACTATCATGAAAACAGAACGAATTGATAGCCATGGACCAGGATTTACAGGAAAACTAGAAAAAAGAAAGGATAAAAATGGTAGTGTAGTATTAAGATACCAAAAGACCTTGAATAGAAATATAAGCTACCCAAAACGGTTGTTAAAGATTTGAAATCAGATTTAAGTTCTAAATTTGAACCTAAAATAAGTGCTATCATTTTTCTATGGTATTGTTGCTTTCAACCAAATACTATGTTCTTGCTTTCAGGACATTTCATTGTTTCTAGTTGATAATAACATGTCTTAATTCTTCCATCCTCTGAAGTGGTTAAGCTTAGATGAAGTGTTAAAAAATAGTGACACTGGCATTGTCTGGTTCTTTTTTAAATGTACAGTTGTGGCGTAAGATGAAATTGTGAACTATTATTAGGTACAGTAATTCAAGGGAACCTCTACGTGTTCATCCAGCACATGTTCATTGATGCTAAAAAATGATGTTAGTTTCTTCACATAATAGCAAGAGAACATGATATTTTGTGGATACCTGTGACAGTCACTGCCTTTCTTCTGCCTTTCTTCTCTCATCCCTAGTCAGTGAAGTTCTGAACTTGTTCTGATGCTGGGTTCTTGTGGATAGTTACATCGGGAACTTAGATCTTTGTGGAAGACAAGTGCATAAGCCATGCCGAACTTCATTGGGATTTCCTGCTGTGCTACCACATGCCACAAGTGATGAAGCAGCAGGTAAATAAATCATATTATATTAAGCTATTAACAGTTTATATACTAAGTCTGGACATGTCTACAGTCCCAGCAAACAGATCCTCCCATTATGTGAAAGGAATTCTTATTGGTGTAATGTGCACGATGGCTCTTACACTCGTTGTGCTTCTTGCTTTCCTGTGGATTTGCTTGCTCTCAAAGAAGGAAAGAGCAGCTAAAAAGTACACGGAAGTAAGAAAGCAAGTTCATCAAGAAGCGAGTAAGTTTACCGTTTCCTTGTTTTTATAATGTTAATGTGAATCTATCATCTTTCTATGCGACTAACACTTATTTCTTCAGGCACAAAGCTTATTACTTTTCATGGAGACCTGCCGTATGCTTCATGTGAAATCATAGAAAAGCTGGAGTCTCTTGATGAAGAGGATGCAGTTGGATCAGGAGGATTTGGCACCGTGTACCGGATGGTTATGAATGATTGTGGAACATTTGCAGTTAAAAGGATTGACAGGAGTCGTGAAGGATGTGATCAAGTTTTTGAAAGAGAGTTGGAGATTTTAGGTAGTATCAAGCACATAAATTTAGTAAACCTGAGAGGATACTGCAGATTCCCTTCATCAAAGCTACTTATCTATGATTATCTGGCCATGGGCAGCCTAGACGATCTTTTGCATGGTATGCTTCCTTGTATTACTTAATAGCGAGTTCCAGAAAGTAGGGAGGAAATTATTGTTAATGCATAATATGGTAACCTATTTGCCTGGACCTGGAGCATTTAGTTAATTTACAGCTTCACAATCAAGAACTCGTATGTGCTCATTGCTGTAGTGGTTGATGTCCCTATTTTCTTTTAATAGTACTGCTTCATTATGATGATTACCAAAGCTGTTGATTTTCAACTAGCTTGGAAAGGCTAGTAATGTTCACTGATTCCACAGAGCATTCTTATTAATGCCTGTTGGACTTCGAGCATAGAAACTTGCAAATTTCACTGTATTTGTGTCTGGTCTGAATGTTTATGCAAATGTTTTTTTTTCAAATTGAAGATCAAATGTATGGTAATTGAATTTGAATGACATGAGACACTTGTTACACTTGTTTTAAGTTAGTAGTGTAGGATACGTGTTGAAAATGGGAACGCAGAGGCTGATATTTTTGTTTCCTTGATTCTTCTGCATTTCCTACCCTTTCAGACAACGCCCAACAAGAACAGCTACTGAATTGGGGTGCTCGTATGAAGATAGCCTTAGGTTCTGCCCGGGGGCTTGCATACTTGCACCATGACTGTTGTCCAAAAATAATCCATCGTGACATAAAATCCAGTAATATCCTTCTAGATGAAAATCTGGAGCCCCATGTCTCTGACTTTGGCCTTGCAAAACTTTTAGTGGACGAGGATGCTCATGTCACAACCGTAGTTGCTGGCACTTTTGGTTATTTAGCACCAGGTATGCATATTATGCTATTATTTACTGATTGTTTTTATCTCTGGAGTTCTAAAATCTACATATAAGTGGTGTGATGCTGCTTTAACTTTTTCATGCAACCTGCGCACCTGCGCATTGCCTCTATTGTCCTTGCTTTACGCAAATATTGTGATTCTGCATACAAATAGAACATTCCAAGGATGAGAAAAATTCAGCTTGACAGAACGTATGCCCCGTCTTGGAGGGATACTGATAAGCTAACAGCAAAAATACTAAAAGTTCGATCATCCTGAAATTATCAAGTACTATGTTGCAATATTTTCAATCTTTTAGGACTTCTTTTGCAGTCATTCTCAAGTATTTGCTCTTGTAAATGTTATTGTATAATATTCTGAAGCATTGCTATCTATGATCTCAATATTGAACAAGGGATGTGACTCCAAAAATAATCTCAATAATCCTGTATCCCTGCCTACTAACTTTTTAATTATTGTTACTGTGAACAGAATATCTCCAAAGTGGAAGAGCTACTGAAAAGTCAGATGTGTATAGCTTTGGAGTTCTCTTGCTAGAGCTCGTGACGGGCAAAAGACCAACCGATCCAACTTTTGTAAAGAGAGGCTTAAATGTCGTTGGTTGGGTAGGTCCAAAATTTCCTCCCTCGTTAAAATGTGGAACATTGTTTGGTCTACTGTTAAACCTGTAACAAATACGAGCAACTTTGCAGATGAATACTCTGTTAAGAGAGAATCAACTGGAAAATGTTGTGGACAAAAGATGCATAGACTCAGACATGGAAACGGTGGAAGCAATTCTGGAAATAGCAGCAAGGTGTACAGATGCAAATCCTGATGATAGGCCTACAATGAATCAGGTGCTGCAGTTACTGGAACAAGAAGTCATGTCTCCATGCCCGACTGATTTCTACGAGTCACAGTCAGATTATTGTTGAGCAAAATAAGCCATTTAGTTGCATGGCCAATGGGATATATACATCAAACTATATATGCGCCATCTTGGCTCTTATCTCAGATGTTCCTGTCTGTGGAGCTTGTAAATCAATCCATGCAAATACGGATTGTTGCAACTGTTCAATTTGCATGGTCTGTTTTGTTATTCCTTCAAGTATGTCCATGGAGGTACGTGGTTGAAGACAAATTCAAAGTTCTATCATCTACAATTCCCCCAAGTAGCCATAGGCGAAGAAGTTAAAGATTATGGCATTGTTTTACGTGGTGATTGTTTAGTTTTGAAGATGAAAAGAAGAAAATAAATACCAAAGCAAAATATAAAAAGGGAAATTTCTTTTCCAGGCATCTTAAGCTAGCAAGTAACTACAAATTATGTTTCATTATTTTCTTCACATCTCTAGCAGCAACTTATTGCTGTGAATTTCCTTCACAACTTAAAGATTTCTCACAAGAGCGCCCTCAGTCCCACTTTCATCGGTCTTCGTAACAGAGTTAGGCATGTTATTGGATTCCGATTTTTGTCCGACGGTGAAGTAATTATAGGGTCTGATTTGTATCACACAGTCACTTGATTGGACCACATGTTTTAGTTTCGTCAACAACCAGTGGCAGTTTCTCTGGCCATCACAACGTAGAGACTTTTCCTCCTCTCAAGTTCACTCTAGAACGGAAGTGTACCTCCAGGGTCAAGCAACCTAGTTGTCATGGCATAGTCCCCTGATGTCAAACATTGTGCTTGCTTCCACCAGAAAACTCCGGACAAAGGGTTCTCAAAGGTCAACAACCTACTATTTGGGCGTGTTTGGTGAACAGCGTTTCAGCTGTTTGACCCAAAACAGATGTTTGACCTATATAGAAAAGCTTTTCAACCGTTTGGTAAATAGCTGGTTGGGTTGGCTGATTCAACCCAACCAGCTAAATTTTCACAAGCTCATCAAAGCAGCGTTTGGAGTTAGCTGGTTCATTTATGCCGATCTTGCCCCCTCTTTGATCTTTACTCATTACTTTATGCCGATCTTGCCCCCTCTTTGATCTTTACTCATTACTCTCTTCTCTCTCTCGGTCTCATTTCTCATTAGGTTGTCCAGAATATTGATGACTCTCACATCGCAGCGGGGGGAATGATTTGCTTTGGTTATTGGATTGAATTCATTGCGCTGATGCTGCTGAATTCTGTCAAGTGTGATTCCTCATTGCTAATTGAGAATGTTGGTAGCTGCCAAAAGTGATTCACCTGTCAACTGATCGTGGCCCAGGAATTCCCTCGACCAATGGGGCTGAATCTGATATAACTAATGAAGATGAAGTTGTTAGATTGATAAACTGTTCTGATATACATTGCAGATTCTAATGTTTATGCATGCTTTCAGAGGTTGCTTCATTCTCGATGTTGGAAAGTATACTTTGTAAAAAGAAACTGAAAAATTACTGCAAATTATTGGTATGGCTTTTTGTTTTGTGATTAGGCTATGTTGGTTCACCCTGACAAAATCATGGGCAATGAGAAGGCTGCAGAAGCTTTTTAGAAACTTCAGAATGCATATGAGGTTTATTGGGGCATTTTGGTTATACTACAGTTTTTAGTTTTCGTTTTCAAATTTACTTTAAAAAGTTTGTTGAGTTTTTGGTATTTTCCAGTTTTTCATAATTCATGAAAGCTATAATAGTTGGTTTTGGTTATCCATTTTTTGTTATTAAAATCTGATTGGTTTGTCACAGTAAGAAAATAAAGTTTTACATTACAGACGCAAAAATCATCTACTTAATCTCTACTCCTACCTTGAGGTGCCGTTTAGCTAATTTGGTGGAGACATTTCCATTAAGGGTCGATTTTGATCTTTGAGATACATTTCCGTGAGGGTTTTGATTCATATATTCCACATTTAGCGAAATCTGGTTAATTGAATATCTATAATATGTTATATTAAATATCAAAAAAACTTAATAGTTTAGTTAATTGAATCAATTATAACATTATTATTATTATTATTATTATTATTATTATTATTATTATTATTATAAAATATTCTGTCTTTTATTAAAGTTATAAACTTAATTTTTTAGAATTAAATATCTAAAATTTAAATTCATATAAGAATATTAAACGAAATACTAAGATATATAATATTCATACCCTTATAATTTTTTTTTAAAATTATGTCCTTATAAGTCATTTTATACATAAACAGCTACTAAATAACTAATTTTACCAAACATCTCTAACAAACAGCTAATGCAATCCGCTGATCAAATCAGCTTATAGAATCAGCTATCAGCTAACAGCTGATAGATTCAGCTAATAGCTGATACAATCAGCTGTTTGTCAAACAGGACCAAATTGTCTTCAGAAACAAACTTCCTTTGTACAGTTCTCCCAAGGAATAGAATTCTACGTCTAACCCTAGTTTTTCCAAGTACTTCTTGTCTTTGTCAACAAGACAATCCTTGTTGAATGTAGTAGTGTGGCCTAAATCAAAAACTAGTTCAATAATAATTTCGCCGTTCATCTGTGTAAGTAGGGGTACATGGTGATGGATAGTGCAATTTTTAATATGAATATGATGTAGAATTTATTAATAAAAATTAGACTTCGATCAACTATTGCTAAAATAATTAGAACTAATTAGTTGGTTAGTTGGTCCTTATCATGTATAAACTCTTTAACAATTTCATGTTTAGTTAATATGGAATGTTTTAACATTTCCTCTCAAGTGTAACTGAGATTGAACATTTAGTTGTCATTTGAAATAAGCACAACAATAATCAGATCGAGTCGTTAGGATTGGATATCTAGATGGACAATCAGGAAATTAAAAATTCAGACAATCTGGATATCCAGATGGGTAGAGTGTAGAGCTCGTTAATAAGAATCGAATTTGGGTCAACCATTATTCAAATTATTAGAACTAATCATTTGGTTAGTTGACCCTTACCACTTATAAACTGTTTAACATTTTTATGTTTAGTTAATATAAGATATTGAATTAGAATTTCATAGACTTTGTTTCTCTTATCTAGGAATAGATTCTAGTTTAATTCTTGTTAGAAATAGCAATACAACTCCTTTTTAAAATGAATCCCATGTGAACAAGGTAATTTCATTACATTATAAGGAAATTAAGTACTTATGTATGAGTAAAAACTAGGATTATATCCTACTGCTTTTGTTTTTATTTTTTATTTAAGAGCTTAATATCGTTATAATTTTAATTATTTATTAATAAATATTTTAGTAAAAGTTCGATAATAATAATAATTAAGAAAACAAGGCTCATCTTATATATTAAGTTCAAATTGCTTTGTAAGAATCTTTGAATCAATATTAATTTCATTAAAATATACACAAGATGGATATATTTATATAGTGATAATAATAATTAAAGGTCACTACAAGAAAATAAGTTTTAGTGAAGGAAAATAAAGATTTATTAGAATTTTAATGTTGGTAGAGTGCAGAGCCTATTAATAAGAATTAAACTTAGGTTAATTATTATCAAAATGACTAGTTCTTACCACATATAAACTCTTTAATATTTTCATGTTTATTCAATAAAAAATGCTATAACACTCTCTTTTAAATTTAATTGGAACTGAACATTTAATTGTCACTTGAAATAAAAATAGTGGTAATCGGACCGGGCCACTAAGACTGAATATCTAAATAAACGACTAACAAATTAATAATCCGAATTAAACTTATTCGAATATCACATTAAAATTTTTAATATAGATAAAATGTAGATTCTATTGACAGAAAAGGGCGTAAGAGAATGTAATATAGTAAAGCCAACTTTGCTATGATATTGGTTAATATAAAGTTAAGTTTTGCTAATTTAATAATAATTGCCAACTTTCTCAACAAATCAAAGCTTTCTTAAGCTACTTTGTTTCTTCTCTAGTTCCTTTTCCCTTCCCATTTTCAATTGTCACACTCAGAGTCAGAGGGTCCACTTGCCCACTACTGTATTTAAAATTGGTTTATTTCTATGTCGTAGAAAAAATCATTAATCATTAAATTTTATCTAAATAAAAAATATTAACATTAAGAATGAATTTAATATGAAAGTTTAGGATAAATTTGTTGTTTTAAAGTTTAAGAATTAAGATAATAAATTGGAACGCCCTTAAAGGATGTGACTCGATGATTGAGAGCGGGATTTGACTTTGATTAGGTCCCAGGTTCGATTCCATGCTAGCCCCTCTTGTAAGACCTTGTGACAGCCGGAGTTTTATCTATAGATGGAGAACTAGTTAGGTCCTCACTAGTAAGGCACGCCACTTAACTCATCTATAAAGTTTCCTCGAATAAAAAAAAAAAAAGGAACTTATAGTAGTTAAATGTACAACTCCAAGAAAGCAAGTGGAGGCAGGGGCGTTGAAATGCCGAGTTGTCCCCTCCTTATCCAACCACGCCTTTTCGACACCCCCAAAAGCTCACCGATCCTCTCCACGGTCGTGCGGCCCTCTTTCGACGATAAATAAACTACAATATGCATACAAATTGTGCAAACTGCCCTCAATTAAGTCTGTCGGGGCATTGGTGATTTTGATGATAAAATGAGCACGCAGGTCAAGCCTGGTGGTTACTATAATCATTGTCATCATAAATGCTTCACACCAACAGCACTGGTATCGTCAACGTGTTTACGCTTGAGTTCTTCGTTGCCTTCTCCCTTATTCAACAAGACGATTAAGTTTGAAAGTAGGAATAAACATGGAATTGTTGTGGCTTCCAGTTCTACCAACGCCTCTGTTCCTTTGTGGGACGCCTGGAAACCAGAGAAGGCTTCTTCTTCACCATCTCTCAGCGACATTCTGTGGCCTTCCGCAGGTTAGTGATTGATAAAATGCAATGAGATACAACTATAACTTCGAGACATCATTATGTTGGCCTTGAAAGGCTTTTCAATGTTGAAAAGAGTGACTTCTGTCCTATGCTAGATATCCGATTAGCCAAATTAAATGATCATCCCTGAAAATTTCGCTCTGATACGATTATGAATAAGGAAATTTGGACAGGAGCATTTGCGGCAATGGCGATATTGGGAAAGATGGATCAAGTACTGGCTCCGAAAGGGCTCTCAATCACTATTGCACCCTTAGGGGCCGTTTGTGCTGTCCTCTTCGCTGCACCTTCTTCTCCTGCTGCTCGGGTACCCTTTTGATCTTCCTGCTTTTCTTACAAATCAGAAATTAATTAAGCTGAAGTTGGTTGTTTTGATGTGGGATGTTATAATCAGCTGTGTGGTTATGAATGAGATAGGATTTCCCATTTTCTTTTTGCTCTCTGATTCCTAAGTAAACCAGGTATAAAATTCGTGAGACATATAATGTGGACACATAGAAATGAATTATTAGGCTTCGTGGTTGAGTTCAGAGCTTATGTTGAATCGACTAACGGAGCAATGCTTTTGTGTATGTTAATGTTGCATAATTTAATGTATCACTGCTCCATTTTGAGTCTCATGTTCTGCACAATAGATAGAGCAATGTTCTGTTTTAAATGTTTGGGTTATTGTAATATAGTGGAATTGAGATCGACCACAAAATACATCTCTACTAACAGCCACTGCTTCTTGTATGTTGGGTATGTCTGAAATAATCCTTTAATATCGCTACGTATTCAACCTTGAAAAGCTTGATCTTTTGCTTCTAGATATGTAACTAACCACATGTGTGCCAAAATTTCCTTTCAACACTGCAGAAGTACAACATGTTCATGGCACAGATTGGCTGCGCAGCCATTGGAGTCATGGTGTTCTCTATCCTCGGCCCTGGTTGGCTTGCTAGGAGCACTGCCCTCGCTACATCCATAGCGTTCATGATCTACACACGTTCAAACCACCCACCAGGTCCTTCATATTTCAATTCTTTAAATTATGGGTTTCCTTTCCTAAATCTGATACTAAAAATACAAAGCTTTGTGAAGCTGCAAGTTTGCCACTTGTGTTCATCGATGGAAACAAGTTTCACAAGTTGAACTTTTGGTATGCTTTGTTTCCTGGCTTTGCCAGCTGCATTATTCTTTCTTTAGTTGTAAGTACTCTCCCCTTTCCTTCAATCCTCTCCTAGAGGCTAAAATTCTTATATTAAAAGCGTCTCGTAACATATGTTCATACTTATTTTCACTTTGTTTAATATTGCAGCAAGTAATAGTGTGTTACTTGAAGGACAACGTCAAATTTTAGCCTACAAACAAGCCAACAACATGAAATGCATTTGAAGGAACCCCATATTCATTTTGGACAAGCATGTTGTATGCTTCCATGACTGTTAATACTTGCAATGCCAATCTGGTCCAATTCTATTGTCTGGGAAAGAGCGTTAATGAAAATGAAAACGGAATTGCGCATGAAATTCAGCCACAGGCTGCCTAAAACTTGCGGTTTCCACAATCCGTCAGTTCGATGCGAGGAATAACTGTTTCCTGTGTTACATTTTCTTGTTTTGATGAATTCATTGTTACAGAGCACGAAGGAAAACGTGCGCTAAGTTTTGGCTGAGAAAGAACGAGATTGATCAATCCATCAAATGCCGGAAAAAAGTAGAATCAAGTCCGAGGCTCCATTTCAACATAAGATATACGTGTGACATTCTGGAAAGGCCCTTTCTTCTCACCATCAATATTTGGACTTCAAGGAAAGGAACATCGCACCTTCCGTCGAATCGCAAACGTACTGATTAGTATCTCTATTTTTACAATAATTTCTACTCAATCACGTTATAAGTAGGGATGGTAAATTGAACACAATTTAACTCCGGATTAACAAATTAAATTTGAGATAAATCAAATTTTAAATTATATTTGAGTTTGAAAAGGTTTATTCAACTTAATTTTTTTAGTAAGTTAAAAAACTAATTTCATTTTGATCTTGATATGATCGAATTTTAGACTTTCAAATTTCCATGAGGTCAATTTTGAACTAAAAAAAATAAACTAAACTCTCGTCTTAGATGACTCAAACTCAACTTAATCTCTTGTAATTATTAGTTATATGGAGACTTGCAACTTACAATCTTCAAATCTTCATATATTAATATTTGAATTAGTCCTTCAACATTTAAAAAATTGGTTGAGTGTCAAAATTCAAAAGCTAATCAGGAAAAAAAAGCCCAAACTAGTCTTTTTTTATTTAAAAAAAAGGGTAAACATGATACATATTACGTGACGAGTCTAGGGCGACAAACTCCCGACATATCCTCTATTAGAATTAAGAGGCACCCAATGGGTGTTACATCAAAAGTAGTAATCCCTAGCTCGAACTGGTTTGCAAAGTTAGCGAGCCAGTCAGCACACCGATTGCTTTCCTTGTAGATGTGCCGAGTTCAAACTACCCAATTACGAGTAAATAATTCATTGATACCTATGACTAGAGAATTGAGAGACACTGCGCGTTTTGACAGGGATGAAAGTAGATTAATCACCGCACTCGAATTCACCTATAATTTAATTCAACGATAACCCAGGTTCCAAGCGAGGTTAAGTCTCGAAAAAACTCCCAAAAGTTCATCAGAGATAGAGGAACACCATCTAATATTCTACACAAAGCTTCCAAGCCAAGTGCCCGAACTATCACAAAACAGGCCACCTGCTGTGGTTGAAGAGAGTGATCTTTTGCTCGCTCCATCCGTATTTAATTTAACTCAACCCTGAGGAGGTTTGCTTTAGTATATAAGCTGCTCACATTGAGAGCGATTGACCATATTTGCTCTTCTTTGCCAGACCGACACCTTGTAAATCTGATGGACATATTCCAAAACATGATGCGCTGGGAAAGTCGGCCAAAAACGTGCTCTTAAAAAAGGGTCATATTTCTTCAAGTTCATAAAAACTAACACGCAGTGCCGAAGATAATTGATCAATCCAAGCCAATCACAAGCCGTTGTGTTTGTATATTCCTTATTAGCCACTCCTTAGTCGTCAGAGTGAAAAAATAACAGGAGACTGCTTATGAAGTGAACATACCCCACAATTTGCGGGCTTTGGAGTAGTCGCGTACTACATGCAGTGAGGATTCAGCTAATTGGCAACGGTAGCACGCAACATTAGATGTTAATTGTTTGTGAACTCGTTGTTGATTAGAAACTAATCGATTGTAAAAGAGGAGCCAAGGGAACGAATTCGTTGCGGGCCTTACCACTGCAATATTGTCGTCCAAAACCCATCGAACGAAACGTCTTCATAATCCATTATCATGGAGTATGCGGATGCAATAGTGAACTACCTAGTGTTTGATCTTCCCCAAATTAGCTTATCAGGCCCTAAGTAGGGCTTCAACAGAAAAATACCCGCTATGGATATGCAAATCGAAGAAGAGAGCATAGTTTGGAATGCTTCCCATTTCCAGTTATCTACAATATCCACAAAGTGTTGAACACGGAGATCAATAGTTGCTAGAGGAATAGGAGCCACTACATGTAAAATAAGAGGTCCCCAATTCTCATCCCAAGGATCTAGTCAGAATCGAGTCCTGGATCCATCACAGATCATCCATTTCATGCCTTGAAGAACATGGTGCTAGGTAACTTTTATACTCTTCCAAACCATTGAACCACCTGTTGCATCAAAAGAAGAGGGAATGTTGTTAGCATCAAAATTATACTTAACCGAGAGAATTTGTACCCATAATGCATTAGGCTTAGAAACCATTGACCACCATAACTTTACTGGTAAGGCATCATTAGTTTCCTGAATTTTTCTAGTACCAAGGTCCCCCTATCTCTTTAGGTTGACACACATTTTCCCAATTTACCAAATTTATCCTTTTGTTGTCTTGGTTCGAGTCTCATAGAAACTGACGTATTAATTTCTCTAAATCATCACAAAGACGACGAGGCAGTCGGACCGTTTGTGTAATGTAAATGGGAAGCATTGCGATGACTGATTGTGTCAACGTAATTCGTCCTACAAGTGACAAAAAATTGGCTATCCACCCTGAGAGACGTTGAACCTTATTAGGAATATGATGGTAGGTTCTTTTACTAACTCTCTCGTGCAAGAGGGACACGCCAAGATAGGATCCTAAATCATTTGTCTACTTGAAACCCAATACACTGGTTAAATAGTGCGCTTTTGAGTGATGTATATTTTTGGAATAAAAGCAACGAGATTTGTCTTGACTGACTCTTTGTCTGAATGCTATACAAAAAGTATGTAACGTGTCTCTAATTTCATACACATGTTCAATGGAAGCTTCTGATAATAGAATGAGATCGTCAGCAAAAAACAAGTGAGAGATGGAAGGCCATCTTCTACTTAATTTAATTAGGTTCCATCTTCCCTGAGAGACTGAGTTAGTAATTAAGTAGCCCAGTCTTTCTATACATAGTACAAAAAGATAAGGCGATAGGGGGTTGCCTTGTCAAATACCTCTGGTAGGAGTGAATACATCGCCATTCCAATTCACTTGCAAAGAAACCGAGGAAAGACACTTCATTATCAAATTTAGCAAGGATTAAGGAAGCCCAATATCGATAAGTGTATCTTTGATAAAATCCCAGGAAAGCCTATCGTAAGCTTTTTCAAGATCCGCCTTGATAGCAAGCATTCTTTTCTGTCCTGATTTCCTTTTCATTATGTGGATAACATCTTGGGTAATAATAATATTGTCCATTATCAATCTACCTGGTACAAAACTGCATTGAGTTGGAGCTACGAGATCCTCTAGGTGAGGTTTGAGCCGGTTGAAAATAATCTTAGTAAGAGCTTTGTAAATCACTAAACATAAAGCTATTGGCCTGAATTGAGTGATCAACGTGGGAGTTGGAATCTTCGATATAAGAATCAAAATGGTACGATTCAATTCAAATTCCCAGACTTCATGTCTAAATTTTTTTTGGATAAACAATGTCAGTGAAGGTCTGACATTATTCCATTGAGATTGGTAGAATAAGGCGGTAAACCCATCAAATCCTGGTGCCTTATTTGGTGCCATATCAAAGAATGTTGTCTTGATTTCATCATGACTAAGTGGAGTTTGCATGTTAGTTATAGCCCTGTGAGAGAGTGAAGGAAAAAAAACCAGTGATAGGGAGGTTCCTAGGTGAATAAGTTTCTTTTGTGTAGAGTTCCTCAAGGAAATTCTTCGCTATCCATTTTATACTCTCAATGTCTGATCCCATGCACTCATTATCATCTTTCAGTGTAGCAACCCTCACTTTCTGTCATGTAACAGTTGTGAAAGCTTGATAATATTTAGTGTTTCTGTCTCGCTGGCTTAACCACTGACATAGTGAGCATTGGTGCCAATAAAGCTCTTCTTAACAAAGAACCTGTTCTAGCTCAGAACGGAGATATTCCTCCATCTTTCGTAGAGAATTCGAGTCTTTTCTTCTAGAACTTTTTGAATTATTTTCAATCATGCCATGAGTCTTTTTTTTCAATGAAAGATGTTGCCGAAAGTATTTAAGTTCCAATGATGTAATGATTTTGAAAGATTTCGTACCGCACCACTAAAATCAGACATATTAGGCTTCCAATTATCTTCGACAATCTGATCAAAGCCTTCTTATGTCAACCAAGTTGCTTGAAATTTGAAAGGCCTAGGGGTCGGAGGTATGTGCATATTTTGTTTTAAAATAATAAGAAGTGGCCGATGATCTGACTTTAAAAAGGGCAGATGAGTAACAGGAGATTTCTGGAATATGGATTGCTAGGAATTAGAGTAGAAAACTTAGTCTAATCTAGCAAGTATCTGTCCTCTTCTCCAAGCGAACTTTGGCCATGAGAATCCTAGATCTTGCAGTTGGCAACATTGTACACAATCCCGAAACTGAGAATTGACTATTGGTTGGAGTCTAGAACTTCCTTGTTTATCATTGCTCTCTAGCTTGGCATTGAAGTCTCCACCCAGAATCCAAGGTTTAGAGGTGATCCGAGCAATTCTACGCAGATAATTCAACAGAAAATGTTGTAAGGAATACATAGGGCTAGCATAAATTGCTGAAAGTCAAAAGAAGATTGCCCACATTCAATATTAGTATGTATAAATTTTCAGTGAGCTAACAGAACTTAGACAACTAAATTAGCTTTCCATAATAAGCAGATACCTCCCGAAAAACCTAAAGCTTCCACCCTGAAAGAGTGCTCAAATCCTAAGCTCCTAATAGCCTTCTTCACCCAATTTCCACTTATTCTTGACTCGACCAAGACAATAAGAATAGGATTATATAATCAGCTTGAAGGTCTTACCTATAGCCCCCTGTTAGTTCCACATGAAGTTCGACATAAATAACTAGATAATGTCTAAGTAAACATTGTTATGTGTTAACATCCAGAACCCTACTAGGGTTGGTCATAGGATTCAGTTGAATCTCTTCCATCTAGGAGTCGGGTATAAATGAGATCTCACTTTCCAACATCGAGTCCTCTCCAAAATTAGGTGTTGAGGATGGAGGTAGAAGGTGGTCAGTATGCGACGTTGGAAATGTAATATTCATGCATACGTCTTGCATGTCCTCTGCTATGTCTCTGAAACCACTGTCCTCTTGCACGACCTCTGTAAAAGATCGGTCTTTGATTGTTAACATTGCATGAGAGGGGATGGAAATGGCCACGTGGAGGGATGTGGTTCACTGGGGCGTCTCGGACATCATCGTTGGAGTTGAAGTGTTCTTATTGTTATCAGAGTGGGCCTTGGGGTGTTTGGGATGTGATTTATCTGTTTAGAGGACTTATTCTGGTTCATAATTCTAATAGGTCTACTAGACGATGGCCTTTCTGGTCCATAAGCTCTTGCCGTTAGTTGGGTCTTGGAAGTAATTTTTCGTTGATTTTTGTCTTGAGGATTCAAGGTCTCGCCTAGATGGTTCTCCTCAGCAGGCGTGGAGTTACCGTTTACAGGTTCCATAGAAGCCTTGTCTGTCATAATTGTATACCTCGGTCCCCTTAAATCCTCGTACTTGTCTCTTTCCCTCCTGTCGTTTCCTTGTGACTCTTTTTGATGGTCGATGAGTTTGACGTTGTACCTAAATCCATGGTCCTTAGACCTCCTTCTGAAGGGCGTTCACCGACAGGTCTACTAGGGATTCTGATGGCTTAGTTGGCCCCGTCTTTGTCGTGGTGCTCCTTGCTTCCATCTATCCATTACGTCTTGTCGGACAATCCGTGACACCATGGCCAACCAAACCACAAAAGAAGCATATCTATGGTAAACCCTCGTAAACAATCTTTATAATTTCTCTATCGAGTTCTACAATTGATCTAAGGGGGAACTTAAGTTGAGGTCGACTGTGACCCGTGCAAATTTGCCTCTCTATGAGTGTTGTGTATTGTCGTCGATCTTGACAATGCGATCGATCAAGTTCCCGAGGGCTTTGAGGATGGAGGGATGATACCGACTGACTAAAAGCTTTGGAAATTGAACCCAGGCGACAACATGCGAGATCTTTCCAAAACATGGGAGAAAGTCTGGAGTCTATGGTTGCACAGACAAAACATGGTTGGATATCACCCATGGACCTTATGTGAGCACCTGTAGATAGTCATCTTCCTCAACAAAGTTAATTAGGTAAAAATCATTATCTATATTAACAATTTTCATGGGGCCATTGAGTTTCCACATTGTGTTTAGCCTGCTTTTGAGGAAATTGAATCACAACTTTCTACCAACAATTTGACCACGACTGCCTTTTCCCATTGTTTGTTGAGTTGTCCTCTAAATGTACTGGATAATTCAATGCCTATTCTAAATTCACCTTGTACCATGTTGATATCCCCTTCTATAATCTCAACAGGCTCCTCTTCAGGCCAATCTAAATCCTTTTTAGGGACTGGATGACTTGTGAATGTTGCACAATAACTGGTTTGAAGTGTCGGTGGATTATGCGAGTGAGGAGGAGGGTCTTCCTCCCGTTCGTAGATTCAAATCTTTTTTGAAGCATGACCAATGTATGTAGTGGAGATTAGTGCATCCCTTGTATTTTTAGTACGTTTTAAATCCATTGAAGAATAATTTTTTATATAATTTGCCCTAATTTTTCTTTCTATCTTTGTATTGCAATCAGACGAGCAATAAGAATGATGTTTTCAAAGAAAAACGAAGTTGTAATTTGCCCCACATTCTTTAATAATGATGTTATGGCATGTAGGTTCCCAAACATTTATTTTTAATAATTTAACCTTAAACTTGTTACAAATGGAGATTGGGGTGCACATTGTACCCAGGTGATTATATGTCAAGTTCTTGTGACTTGTTAACATATAATTGCTAATTACCCCCTAAAGCTAAACAATTTTGTTTTGGTATAAATCTGATTTTTTTTTGTTTACGAAATGCAATCATGTTGAAACAAATTGAGTGTGTTTTAGTTTAAGGCAAATTATTTGGTCATTAACCAAAACTCAATCATTTAATAATGAGTAAATTAACCAAGTGTTTTGAAACAAATCCTTTTTAAAATTTGTAAACAAAAACGTAAGCATAGAAAAAGGAGAAGCTTTTACATTTTGAAGCAAGCAAAACTTAAGGATGGAGGTTGCCTACCACAAAGGACTAAGAGGTAAAGTTTCAACTTTTTAATCCAAGTAAAACTTTAATTTTTGCAATTTGCATGTTGGTTCGCTGCAGAGGAGTGGGAGGGAAGTGAAGTAAATCTTTTTCTTAATTTTGTGAAATTCTTAGGGATTTATGAATATGAATTTATGTTCTATGAAATAGTGTGTACATTTTGATTTAACCTCTTAGGAATTTATCCCAAAATTTCATTTTCAGCTTGAGAATCCTCTTGACTGTTGCTGGGAAGAATAATAACACTTAATACAAAATCTTCAAGCCAAGTAGATTTTTTAAAGATTCTTTGGTTTTTATTAGGAACAATATGTAATGGTTTTCTACTACTTTTGATGAGTTTGACTTTTTTCCCTTTATTTTACTATTGTCAATCTGAATAGTCTATTAGTTTGAAGTAGCTCTCCTTAATATAGACATCTCGATTCCAATGCTCCTTCTTTGAGTTATATTTTTTTTTATTTAAGAGGATTTTATATTTTTGAAACTAGCACAACTAAAGCAATTATATTAAGAATTTTCTAGTTGAATTTCGTGTAGTGGTTTGATCATTGGAATTACAAAATATGTTTTGTTACTATTCAGGATAAAGGATCTTAGGGCAATAGTTGACTTTTAGCTTGCTTCATGCTTTATGAATCCCCATTAAAAGCTATATAAGCACTTTCCTTCACTTATACCATTCGATTGCTTCACAGACACTATGGAGATGGATCCAAATTGGCTAGCTCATCCCAAAGCTTCTTTGGCTCTATATAGTAAGTTATTACACTAGCGTTCCATTGTGTAGAGGAAGTCATCCTCCTTAGCAGACCTTTTAACATGTAATATATATAAAAGCTTCAATTAGATCCTTGAAAATAGAATTAAGAATCATGAGATTACCATATAACTTAGCTCTCAGTTGTCACTACACCAAACTCAAAAATTTACTTGTCAAACTTGAGATGACTACTTCAATTAAGTCCTTACTTGAATGGTGTGTGAAGTTTACCTTAAAACTTTTATTTGTATCTAGGATGCTTTTATTTGTCATAAATTATTTGGTTATTTAAATGTTACAAATTTTCAATTTTTAACTTCTTTTTAGTGGTGATAGAAAGGATATAAGGGCTTCAACTTGTAGATTTCAAGGAAGAGAAAAGGGAAAATTTAATCATAATATTTATTGATCCTAGCTTGAAAAAAGCTAAGTATTGCATATTAAAGTGAATATTAGAGTTTATTTATCATTGGAAAAAGATAAAAAATATTTTTCATTTTGCATTGAAATGATATTGACGTCTTTTTGTTCAATATTGAAGAGCATTGAAATGATGTTGTTATTGATATGTATTTGTTATACGGTCTCATATTGCCTAGACATGAAAATATTAAAGGGTTTATAAGTGGTAAAGGTCAACTATCCATACAACTAGTTCTAGTTATTTGGACAATGGTTGACCCAAGCCCAATTCTTGTAAGTGAACTCTACACTCTGCCCATATTAAAAATTCAATATGGTATCAGAGCCGGTTTGATCCAGATTATTAATTTCCTGATTGTCCGTCTGGATGTCCAGTCCCAGCGGCCCAGTCCGGTTACCACTGCATATATTTCAAGTGACAACTAGATGTCCAGTCCCAGTTGCACTTGAGGGGGAGTATTAGAGTGTCCCATATTACCTAGACATGAAAATGTTAAAGGGATTATAAGTGGTAAAGGTCAACTGTCCAAACAACTAGTTCTAATTATTTCGACAATAGTTGACCCAAGCCCAATTCTTGTTAGCGGATTCTACACTCTGCCTATATTAAAAATTCAATATGGTATCAGAGCAGGTTTGGTCCGGATTATTAATTTTTTGGTTGTCTGTCTGGATGTCTAGTCCCAGCGGCCCGATTCGATTACCACTGCGTATATTTCAAGTGACAACTGGATGTCCAGCCCCAGTTGTACTTGAGGGGGAGTGTTAGAGTGTCCCATATTATCTAGACATGAAAATATTAAAGGGTTTATAAGTGATAAAGGTTAACTATCCAAACAACTAGTTCTAGTTATTTGGACAATAATTGACCCAAACCCAATTCTTGTTAGTGGACTCTACACTCTGCTCATATTAGCAGAGTGTAGAGTCCACTAACAAGAATTGGGCTTGGGTCAATTATTGTCCAAATAACTAGAACTAGTTGTTTGGATAGTTGACATTTATCACTTATAAACTCTTTAATATTTTCATGTCTAGGTAATATGGGACACTCTAACAGTATTATTGTATGGAACCTTGAATATCTTATTAACATTTAATTTCTTGTTTTACTAGGATGAAGAATCCCATTGAAAAAGGAATTATTTTCTACTACGGGGAGAAATTGATAGATAAAACTCATTTGTGTATGTTGGTGATAACAAAATTTTAGTTAAAGACATCATCTTAGATAAATTATATTGGATTAGTATTATGGGATCTACAAAGCACAATTGATATGATAGTCTAAATAAAGTATACTATAAGCACCCAAATAAACATGAAGAAGGTCGATTAGTTGAGATTGAAGATGATTAAAAAAAAGTGATTTAATCTTACTTGTTTTAAAATATGGAACAATTGAGGTTTACTTTAATGGTGAGTAAAATGCAAAGAAAGCATTAAAAGCAGATAATGTGGATGCTGGTAATGGTAATATCCATGATGGTGATGGTGATATGATTTTAAAAAATGGTAAAGAAGAAGATTGTAATTACATAGAGGATGAATAGGTTGTTTTTGGAGTGAGTAATGCAGATGTTAATGGCTATAATGAAGAAAACATTATCGTGCTAATGAGAATGATGATAATCATGTGTTTGCATTAGAGGGAATGTGTACTGAAGGAGAAGAAAATTTGTGTATTGAAATTGAGGGTGTGAAAATTAAAGTTGACGGTATGGAAATTGAAGTAGTGAATATGCATATTAAAATTGAGGAAGTGCAACTTGAAGTAAAAGGTATTCCAAGTAAAGTAAAGGGTGTGCATATTAAAGTAAAGGGTGCACAAATTGAAGTTAAGGGTATGCCAACTGAAGTAGGGGATGTGCCAAGTAAAAAGAAGCCAAATGATTTTATTGAAAATAAAGTTAGTAAGGATGATAATTTGACTAGTTTGGAATGTGATAATGGAAGAGATGATGATAAGCTCTGAGCTATGGCATCAAAATACAAAGAAAAGAAATCTAAGAGAAGAATTTAAGATGAGCTTGTGAACGATCACATTTAAAATAATGAAAGAGAAAATGCACAAAAAGATGAGTAAGAGGGGTCTAAATCTAAGAAAGAAAGTGAGTAAATTGAGAGTGCTAGCTTGGGTCAATACTACACAAGTTAGATGAGGATGCTGACAGTGCATTGAAAAGGTAAATGCAAAAATTTTTATTATGATCCAATATCTAACATTTATATTGGGTTGTTGGTTTGAAGTTCAAAGATGCCATGAATTCAAGGAGGTGATTATTAAATACTCCATTGCAAAGATTTTAGAACTGAAATGCAAGAAAATTGAGAAGTTTGGGTGAGAGTAAGATGTGCACCATAGTGCCCTTAGTAACTTTTTATAAGTATTGAGAGAAATGACATCGATTTTTTCATAAATAGATATAAGATTAAGCAAAATTATACAACCACTAACATTAATAATCTCATCATTTCTAAATGGATTCCAAACCAATATAAGGACAAGATTGAAGCACAAATAAATATCAAGGTGGAAATTTTTATTATAGAAGGAGTTAAAAGTATATGTGAGTTTCAACACATGTGAAAGAGCAAAGGCTATTATTATTAAGATGATGCATGGTTGTCATATAGAAGAAATTTCTAAATTGTTGGGGGTATGGTAAGAAGGTGAAGAACATGACCCATGTACCAAATGAGAAATCAGAACAATAATGAATGTTCAGGGTAAAAGATTGTTTGTAAGATGATATATATGTTTCAGTGCTTAAAAAAAGGGGTTGAATTGATTGTTCTATACCAATAATAGAAATTTATGGATGTTTCTTAAAAAGGATACATGCAGGAAATTATTGTCTACTATTGAAAGGGATGGAAATAGTCAGATATTTCTTGTTACTTGGGGTTCGGTTATTGTTGAATATAAAAAAGCATATAAGTGATTTTTAAAGCTTTTAGTTTCAGATCTACAACTTGAAGATGCATTGGCTTCACATTCATATATGACATTTAAAAGTTATGCTCTCATATTGTTAATTATATATGCTTGTCTATTTTATCTTATTGTTTATTATAATTGGTTTTTATTACTATTTAAGTGTAACATCCCCTCTCCTATAGGAAGGGCATTTTGGTAATTAGGATGGGTTCGGGATATTTAATTATATCTCGGCAT
>JANTPM010000006.1:35836792-35846806 GCA_025434745.1 Erythroxylum divaricatum | reverse complement strand
GCTCCAATAGTTGGGTCTCCGGTAACGGGATCCAACAGTTGGGGTCCGGTCTCCGGATCGGGTTCCGACATCTGTGGAATCAGGGCGATCGGAATCCGGGTCCACGGGGATGGGTCCCAACAAATCATCCATTCATCTAACCTAAATCAATGAATCTTTATTCATTAGACTTCTCCAACCTAGCTCTGATACAAATTAAGAGTTTTTGAGGGGGCTCTAGAGAGAAATTAAAATAGATCCAAATGAACCCATATACAATTAGAACATTATATCTTAACCCAAAACCTTAAGGTAATGGGTTATGAGTCCTATCTTTATATTTAACTCACTTCATCCTTACGTCTCTTTCCCATGTGGGTTTACTGAAAAAGTAAATTTCCAACAAAATTGAGTGTCCACCCTTATTTTGAGACTTTTTGTGATGGTTGACACCTTTATGGTTCTTATGAATGATGAACAAGTGGATGAAGTTCTTCTAAAAGAGACACGACTGTGTACATTATAAGTGACATTGAAAGAGACATTTGTAATTTAAGTGCCATTAGATGAGACAAGGTCACTTACATGGTTGTGTATGATGCAAAAAAACTAATTTAGGCTATAAAAGAGGAAAAGACATAAGTTTCATCACTGAGAGGCCAAAAAATACCTAAAAGGAAAAGAAAATAGAGTGAAACAAGTAGTTTATGATTCTCATCCTTATTTGATTGATTTTGGGATTGGTTAAGAGTTTGACAATTTGCACTTCAACTTTAGTTTCAATCCTGAAACTTTGTGAGACAATTTATTATTATGGAGCGAGAGATCAAACTTTGTAAATTTTTATTTGTGATTAATAGATTTTCTTATCAGTTTGGCCCGTATTTTTTTTCCTTTACTTTGGAAAATTTTTCATGTAAATCTCAATGTTTGCTTCTTTATTGAGTTTTTTAATTCTCATAATGATCTACATATTAAACTTGATTAGATTACTTTGATGTTGCTATTTGGTTTATCATTTTAAAAAGTTGTGTTTTTGTTGTTATTTTCTTGTCACCTGATAAGTGGTGTTGGGGCCATTATGATGAAAGGTGGGGATAACTTTATAGTCAAGTTAATGTTAATAAACTACTGTATTTAGAGGCTCATGATAAAAGATTTTCTATATTGCAAGGATCTCTTTGATCTTATTAAAGTGGACAAAGGTGTGAAAGATGATGTTCCTTTAAAACTTGAGAAGATGTTAGATAAATAATGGGAAAAGATAAAGTAGAAAAATCTAAGCACGATTAAAAATAGATTGATATCAACACATTCAATCATATGTCTTAAGAGACATATCCTTTTAAGTTGTGAAACAAGCTAGAAGGACTTTATAAAAGGAAAACTACTTATAACAAGGTCTCTTTGATTAAAAGGCTTGTGAACTTGAATTTGAAAGCTAGGAAATACACGTTAGAGCGTCTAAGTGATTCCCAGGATATAATCAACAAACTTATAACAATGAAGATCGTTTTTGATGATGAGCTTCAAGCCTTGTTCCTATTGAGTTTGCTACTAGATAGCTAGGAGACGCTGCTGGTGACGATTAACAATTCAATTTTTGAAGGTGTGCTCTCTTTGGATGTCATCAAAAAGAGTATGTTTGCAGAAGAAATTAGAAGAAAAGAGATAGAAGTTGACAACATGTAGACTTTCATGGCAGAAAGAAGGGAAAGGAGCAAGATCAAAGGTCCTAAATGGCATGGCAAGTCTAAGAACTGATCAAAGTACAAAGGTGAAAAAGACATGAAGACATGCCATAATTGCGATAAGCTAGGACATATAAAGAGGTTCTACTATAAATGGAAGATGGATAAAAAAAAAGCAAGACAATTAAAATGATTGAGATGATAAGAGAACACCCACAACTGCTTTGAGCGTAGATAATGAGGTGTCCCTAGTTTGTACAATAAGTGAATATTTTCATGTTAGTGATTCAGGTTTTGAGTAGTTGATTAACAAGGGAGCATGATATCATTGTGCTCCAAAAGTGAAGTACTTCTCAAACTAGAAGAGTCGAGACTTTGGTAGCATAAAGATGAGTAATCAAAGTTATACTAAGTTTGTTAGTATTATTAATATGGGTGATATCCGAGTTCAAACAAATGTTAAAATGTTTGCTGAACTTGAGAGATATACCTCACATTTTGGATTTAACACTAAATCTATTATTGACAAAAGTGTTAGATTGAGAAGGATTTAAGCACAATTTTGAGGATAGAAAGTGGAAATTATCTAAGGGAGCAATGGCTGTTTTTCGAGGAGAGTTGTGTAACATATTATACAATACATACTTAAAGGTTTGTGGTGGTGGAAAAATATACAAAGTTGAAGGGAAAATTTCTCCTAATCTGTGGCATTAACGATTAGGACACTTGCGTGAGAGGGGAATAAAGTTACTAGTTGGTAAATCCTTATCCCATTCAAAAAAACTTTTTACCTCTTAATCCTTGTGATCATTGTTTAGCAGGAAAGTAGAACAGAGTCTCGTTCAAGAGAAGTTCGATTAGGAAGACAGAGTTATTAGAGTTGGTACATTCAGATGTTTGTGGCCCTACTAAAGAGGAGTCACTAGGAGGTAACAAATATTTTGTAACATTAATTGATGATGCTTCAAGGAAGACTTAGACATATATGTTAAAAGCCAAAAGATAAGTATTTGAATTCATGTCATGGTAGAAAAGGAAGCTGAAGTGCCTACAAACAGACAATAGAGGGCAATATACTTCCAAGATGTTTGAAGAATATTGTACATCACGTGACAATATCCATGAGAAGACTGAACTTGGTATTCCACAACATAATGGTGTTATTGAGAAGATGAACAGACAATTATGTAGAAGGTTCATTGTATGCTTAGAATGTCCAATCTACCAAAGACATTTTGGAGCAAAATAGTCCAAACTGTAGTCTATTTGATTAACTAAACTCCATTAATTTCATTGAATTTTGAGATTTTTGAAAAAACGTAGATTGGCAGAGATCTCACATATCATTATCTAAGAGTTTTTATCCATAAGGTATTTAGAAACGTACCCAAGTATTAGAGATAGAAGCATGACTCAAAGTCAACACCTTGTATCTTTGTTGGCTATGGTGATATCAATTTGTTAGAATCTATAACTAGAGAGGAAAAAAGTGGTTAAGAGTAATGATGTGATATTCTAGGAAACAAAAGAGGTGCTAATCTTTTGAGAGAAGATGAGTCAGTACACAGTATCTTATGACATTATTAGCTCTTATCCAATGTCCCCTAATACTGAGTAGTCTATAGATAATGGAGATGAAGTGTGTGACCAAACACACATTGATGGTGATTATATATAACCTGATAATAACAAGCCATATGAACCATTTCCAGACAATTCTGAATATGAAATTGTTGAGAATAATGAGTACGGGAAGCAATCAGATCCAACAATTAATGAAATACATGTTTAAAGGTCTACATGGGAGAAAATGTCTTCTACTAGATATCTGAGTGTAGAATATCTAGTGTTTATTGCTAAAGAGGAGCCCGAGAATGTGTAAGTAAGTTGTATTTTGTGAAGATAAAGATCTTTGGCTTACAGGTATGAAAGAAGAGATTAATTCACTTAAGAAGAACGATACAAATAAGTTTATGAAGCTTCCAAAAGGGAAAAAAAAGGCATTGAAGAATAGATGAGTGTTCAGGGTATAGAAAGTTAGTAACAAGCTAGTGAAGCACACGGCAAGACTAGTGGTGAAAGGGTTAAGTTAAAATAAGGGTATAGATTTTGATGAAATCTTCTCACTAATGGTTAAGATGACCTTAATTCGAATAATTTTAAATTGGCTACCTGTTTAGATCTTAAACTTGAACAACTGGATGTTAAAAAAACCTTCTTACATGGAGATTTGGAAGAGGATACATGACACAACTATAAGTTTTCAAAGCTAAAGGAAAGGAAAAATTGGCCTATAAGTTGAAGAAAAGCTTATATAAGTTGAAACAAGATCCAAGGTAGTGGTATCAGAGGTATTCTTTTAAGATTGATTATGGATACAAGTGAACTTATGCCAATGCGTGTGTGTATTTCAAAAAGCTCACAGGTAATAACTTCATCATTCTTCTTCTAAAATGCTAAGGATATACTAATTGTGAGTCAAGATGTTAAAAGAATCCAAAAGTTGAAGGAGGATTTGTCTAAATATTTTAATATGAAATATTTGGGATATGCAAAATAGGTTCTAGGTATGGAGATAAATTGGAACATGAAGAGTAAAAAATTACTGCTGTCACAAGAAAGGTATATTGAATAGGTGCTAGAAAAGTTCAATATGAAACATGCTAAGCCAGTTAGCATGTCATTGTTACCTTACTTCAAGTTGAGCAAGTGTATGTCCCTCAATAGAAAAGGAGAAATATTGTATGCTTTCTATTCCATACTTACCTACAGTAGGGTCTTTGACGTATGTAATGGTATGTATAAGGTTAATATTGCACAGACTGTTGGGTTAGTGAGTAGATTCTTATCTAATCTAGGAAAGGTTCAGTGGGAAGCAGTAAAATGAATTTTGAGATGCTTGTGAGGTACTTCAAAGTGGAGTTTGTGTTTTGGTAATAGGGAGCTAATTCTAGAAGGTTATATACAAGCATATATGGCTAGAGATCTTGATGGAAGAAAATATACTTCAGTTTTTTTGTTCAAGTTGATAGGAGGAGCTATATTTTGGAAATCTAAGCTACAAAAGTGTGTGATTTTATCTGTAACGGAAGCAGAATATGTAGTTGCAATGGATGCTTATAAGGAAATGCTTTGTCTAAAAAGATTCCTTTAAGAGTTAAATGTGAAGCAAGAAGACTATGTAGTATTTTGTGATAGTCAAAGTGTTATTGACTTGAGCAAAAACACCATGTATCATTTTCACACAAAACACATAGATGTCAGATATCATTGGTTGAGGAATGTTATTGAGGAGCAACAATTGATGTTGAAGAAGATTCATATAGGCTTGAATGATGCTAATGTATTGACTAAAGTGGTTTCTAAAAGCAAGCATGAGCTTTGTAGTGATTGTATAGGAACCATGTAAGTCTCTGGAATTGTGTGAATACATGGTCATCATAGACGACCTGTGTTATTTAGTTGATCTTTTTAGAAAGTTGTGTTTTTTGTTGTCAACTAACAATTAAGAAGGCCTTGTACCTTTTAAGTATCTGTGAATCACAAGCCTATTGGTTGGTTCAAAGGCCAACATACTACGGAACAATGTAATCGTATTCTCATGTGATGTTAACTTGAAGCGTGTGATGTTACAGATAACAGGCTCAGAACCAACTTGCATAAAGAAGAAGATTGTAACTTGATATAAAACTGAATTTATAACCTACAATCCTTTTCAAGATTTGCCTTCAGATCTCTAATAAGACAAAAAGTTGCAACTTTTTCAACGTTGGGAAAGCAGAAGGCAAAGTAATAGAAGTACACGATTAGAAGTTACTGTTGTTTGATAATGATGTGCTGCAGATGGAACTGGGAGGACCAAAGGCTCCGGACCACCCAGTTTGGAGATATATCTCTGACCACGCACCCAACGATATCTGGAGATTTGCATCCACACATTGTAATGATAAAGAGATGAAGGAATTACAGGTAGCCCAGTAATGAAGCTGACTTTACCTGGTGCAAATGAAAACGAATTAGGCAATGACACTAGGATGAGTCTAGTTGTAAGAAGAAACAACTCAAAACTCCAACTTGAAGAGAGATGCCAAAGTGAAATTCTTGCCGTTAGATCCAAGTTTAGGAATAAGTTCTTGTGACAGGTATACCTGAAAAATGAATGCTTTTAAGAATAAGAAGAAATGAGCGTAGGATGATATACAGACGTAGGAATTAGACAAACATTGGTCTTGTCCGATTAGGTTCAGGACACAAAGTGGCCATAGCACTACTAGGGCGGTGATCGGGTGCGTGGGACATACCTGCAAAGCCATGCTCTAACTTTACCATCAGAGTTGGTGGTTAATTAAGTTTGTATCTCATCTCAGTTGCGGATGTAGTCAAATTTTATCTTAATGATAATATATAGTTCTGGCTATCTACATATCCATTGTAGAAATCCTCTTCAACCCAGTAATTTAGTTCAGAACAATGAATGCATAAGTTTTTACGCCCAATACAATGAGTTAATGAGATTGGAGTCAAGAACCTGCAGAGGTCGTTTTCTTTTCACGTAGTAGAAAGCGTCATTGTTTACACGGCAAAAGAAGATGATGACTAGTCGTTTTTATAAAGTCTAGACCTTTCCCTTTGGCTTGGACTACTGTACAACCATCCTTTATAAATAACTCGGATACAGGCATTCCCTTGTAACTAAGAATTCTTTGCAACTAAGTTTTACAGGACAGAAGACACACACAAGGCATCAGAAAAAGGAGGAATTTAAATAAGATGGTAAGGTTTCACCCCCCTTTTTCTAATATTGCCTTTGCTTCTTCATTACTTGGTTGAAGCAGCAGCCGAATTCTTTGGATCATCATTTTAGGACAAAGAATGTACGTTAAGCACATGGGAAGGCTACGTAGACTGGAGGAATAGACCTGCGCAAAGAGGTCGCCATGGTGGAACACTTGCTGCCTCCTTTGTCTTGGGTAGGTACCTTACTTGAAAACAAATTTTCTTCTGATACTTGATTTTTGTACAAATTGTTAGTATGCAAGCTATGGTTCAGAAGCTTGTGTTGTGACAGTTTAAAAATATATGACTTAAACTCTTGTGATGTTTTAAACCTTAGTTGTGGAGGTGTTGGAGAATCTCGCATTCCTCGCCAATGCAAGTAACCTTGTTCTGTACCTCTCCAAGTTTATGCACTTTTCTCCATCCACCTCTGCCAACATTGTCACCAACTTCATGGGCACGGCTTTTCTTCTTGCAGTACTTGGTGGCTTTCTAGCAGATGCTTATTTTACTACCTATTCTATCTATTTGATAAGTGCTGCAATCGAATTTCTGGTAAGATCACTAACAAGTATTTGATCACTTACCTGTCATTTTATTCTATTTTAGTTCTACCGGAAGAACAGCCACCTTAAGCACAATAAATGTCAGTTATGATTATCAAGGTATAGTGGCCACAATTTCATAAATAGTGCAAGTTGCACAACCCTTTAGAAAATAATATCAGGGTAGGCACCAAAGTGCACCGTACTCAAGAGTGGGAAGAAAGACAAAACCATAAAATGATTTGTCCACATCCAGACATATGCCTATGGTTCTATAGCAAACAAACAATGTCCCCACTCAGATAGGCCCTCAGCTAATATCAAAACCTACCAGAATTTCTGAGAACTTAGAGTTCCCTTTCGACAAGGAAATAACAAAACGACCTATCCAGAAGGAAAGACGAAAAAAGATGAAGCAATTGCACTAAATTGTCCAATCGTATGCAAGGTACACTGGCAAAGATATTTCTGCAACCATCTTAAGGAGTGATAGTGATTACAAATGCGAAAAGTTAATCCAACTTTCACTGACTAATCCTTCTTCACCAATGAATAGGGCTTGTTGGTTCTTACAGTCCAAGCACTGGTGCCGTCACTTAAGCCACCACCATGCGTATTGGGGGAAAAGGCCAGGATTTCATGCAAGGGAGTTAGTAGCAGAGAAGCAGCAATGTTGTTTGGAGGCCTGTATCTGGTGGCATTGGGTGTTGGCGGCATAAAAGGTTCACTTCCTCCACATGGTGCAGAGCAGTTTGATGAGACTACACCAAGAGGAAGAAAGCAGAGATCAGCATTCTTCAATTACTACGTGTTCTGTCTCTCTTGCGGTGCTCTAGTTGCAGTAACATTCGTGGTATGGATAGAAGATAACAAAGGCTGGCAATGGGGTTTTGGGATTTCCACTGCAACAATACTTCTTTCAATTCCTATCTTCTTACTTGGCTCCCCAAATTACAGAACCAAAAGCCCTGCAGGAAGCCCACTCACAACCGTGTTGAAGGTAAAATATGTCAATTGCACGCCTATATAATCATGTGAAATTGAAAGGCAAGAGTTTCCCCAAAATAATACTTCCCAATTTCGATCCACAGGTTCTTTCTGCATCCATATACAAAACCTACAAAGCCAGGAATTCTGACAATATGGTCATGATCGGGGACACAAGCACATCTCATACGACCGAAACTAGCAGCAAGTGTGAGGACGGTGATACTAGAATAATGGCAGCAAGTGAACATCCAGTGGGAAATCTCAACTTCCTTGACAGAGCAGTGATACAAAACGCAGTTCATCCAAAGCTGCAATGCACGATGGAGGAGGTAGAAGAGGTTAAGGTAATACTTAAGATACTGCCCATCTTCATGTCTACCATAATGCTAAATTGTTGCCTTGCACAACTCTCTACCTTTTCTGTTCAACAAGCATCGACCATGAACACAAAGCTTGGCTCTTTTAAAGTGCCACCAGCTTCTCTACCTGTCTTCCCGGTCATCTTCATCATGATCCTAGCACCAGTCTACAACCATATCATCATTCCTTTTGCGAGAAAGCTGAGAAAATCCGAAAACGGAATCAGTCATCTGCAGAGAATAGGAACAGGACTGATCCTATCTATAGTGGCCATGGCAGTGGCTGCTTTGGTGGAAATCAAGCGAAAGAGAGGGGCAGAACAAGCCGGACTAGTAAATTCAGCTAAACCTCTACCAATCACATTTCTTTGGATAGCTTTACAGTACTTGTTTCTGGGATCAGCTGATCTTTTCACGTTAGCTGGCATGATGGAGTTCTTCTTCACCGAGGCTCCATTAAGCATGAGGTCTTTGGCCACATCCTTTTCATGGGCGTCTCTGGCCATGGGATACTATCTCAGCTCTGTGATAGTGTCCATAGTTAACACTGTCACTGGTGCATATCGACTCGTTCCTTGGTTATCTGGTAGCAACTTGAATCACTATCACCTGGAGAGATTCTACTGGTTGATGTGCATATTAAGTGGATTAAACTTCTTGCATTACCTTTACTGGGCCACTCGCTACAAGTACAAGCCAGTGAACCTCCACAACTAGTGAAGAAGTGGCCTCAACTTGTCCCACTGAACGCTATCCCATCTTTACGTAAAAATAATTTAGATCAATTCATTGAGTGAAAAAAGGAAAAATAAGAAGGAAGAAAGGATTGTAAAAAGGAAAAGAAGAAAGAGTTGGCGGTGCTTATGCAAGTTATTCTTAGATACATACGAAGTTATTTGTGGAAATTTTAGTATCATTTTAATATATTAATGAGTTTGCTATACTTTGAATAGTTGACTATGTATAAGCATTTAAGATTTCGTTTTGAAAGTTCATCGAAAAAGTTATAGAGACATTGATTAATATATATGTTAACTAATTTATGGATATTGGCCGGTCAGTTTACCATATTAATTAGTCAAACAATGTCAGGCAAATTCAGAATATTGACTAATATATTCAAATTTTGGCTGTAGAAATCATTTTCAAAGACTGTAGTCATATTTTTTTATGTAAAATAAAACATAAAAAGCAAGAGAATGGGGATGGGGAAGGCGTGTGAGACATATCAAAAGAAAAGAAACATAATTCCAATGGATCTATATAACATTTTAAAAAAGAGATTTAAGGTACAATAATATGAGAGAAGAATAGTATACACTTAACAGGGCTTTCTAAAATTGTGTGATTGATTGTTTTATCATGTTAATTGTTGATTTATATAATTTATTATATTATACATGATTTGATTTATTATAATTGATTAGATTTAGCACAGATAATCTCGACCAAATTCAACAGGTTAGGTATATATGTTGATCGAATTTAGAATTAGGTTTGAGTTAGGAATTCAGCCTAAAGAGCCTAACGGAATTTGATCTCCCTTACAAAATGATATTGTTTTTGTTTAAATATCTAAAATGACATTGTATTAGTCTTGGTTCAGCCTGATTCAGACTGAACGGTGCGTTGCCGTTTGGATCCATGAATTGGCAACTTTCTGCGTTGTTCTTC
>JANTPM010000006.1:35775998-35786037 GCA_025434745.1 Erythroxylum divaricatum | reverse complement strand
GGTCCAGATATACTTGGTGTTGGGGTCTAGTACAAGCCCGTTTGGACCGAGTCTTTGGCACGTCCAAGTGGTTTCACCTGTTTCTGCATGCAGTTAATTACCACCTCCCTTTCATGGGGTCTGACTATCGGCCCATGCGGAATCTTCTTCACCCGCAGTCTTCCCCTCACAACGCTTACCCTAGTTTTCGATTTCAAAATGCGTGGTTGGCTCATCCAGGGTTTGCAGCAGTCATTGCTACGCACTGGCTGCTAGAGGCGGCAACGATGAGCAACTCATTAGCTCAATTCTCGCAATACCTTACCCAGTGGAATGACTTTATTTTTGGCAATATTTTCATCGTAAGAAACGTTTGTTAGCCCGTTTGCAGGGCATCCAACGAGTCATGATTGAGGGGAATTTTGAGGATTTGTTTGCGTTGGAAGATCAGCTTAGTGAGGAGCTGCTATAGGTCTTAGTGGAAGAAGAATTCTTCTGGCACCAGAAAACCAAGTGCGACTGGATTTCTAAAGGGGACCGGAACACCAGGTACTATCATACCCTCGCTATAACCAAACGGAAAAAACTAAGGATTGATTGTCTCCAGGACACTCAGGACTCCATGGTCACTAACCAGGGGTAATTGCGAGTTATGGCTAGGGACTATTTTGCCCAGCAATATACGAGGGAGGATGACCTACCCTCCCCCTCGGGATCCCGAGGGATTTCCCTGCCCTTTTAGAAGCCCAACTCCACTAGTTAGCTCGACCTGTCCACCCTAATGAAATCACACGTGCAGTTTTCGATATGAATCCGACCAAAGCACCTGGGGTAGATGGTTTCAATGCCCTTTTTTATCAAAAACAGTGGGCGACGGTTGGCCCGAAAGTTATTGAGTGCATTCAGTCCACTTTCACCCACGAGAAGCTGGAGTGGGAGCTAAACCAAACAATCCTTATTCTCATCCCAAAGACTCCCTCCCCGACAAGCCTTGCGCATTTTCGCCCTATAAGCCTCTGTAACGTGCTTTTCTAAATCCTCTCTAAAGTCATCGTTAACCGACTTAAAAATCACCTAGACTTTCTGGTCCACGAGAATCAATGTAGTTTCATTCTAGGCAGACATATCACCGACAATATCACTATCGCCCAGGAAGCTATCCACTCGATGCGTAGGAAGAAAGGGTGAACGGGTTTTTTGGCAATTAAAGTGGACTTAGAGAAAGCTTATGATCGCCTCCGGTGGGATTTTCTTCTCACAACCCTTGAGCTTATCGAAGCTCATCAGTGTCATTCAACAATGGGTTACGACGGTGATGATGCAAGTCCTTTGGCAAGGCACCGTCTCCAATTCTTTTACCCTGACCCGAGGGCTTCGTTAAGGCGACCCCCTCTCTCTTTACCTCTTTGTCCTTTGTATGGAGCATCTTGTCCATACGATCTCTCGCGATATGGCTAGGGGGCATTAGAAATCGATTAAGTTGAGTCCTACCGGGCCCTCGTTATCTCACCTCTTTTTTGTTGATGATCTCGTTTTGTTCGCCAAAGCTACTGTGCAGCAGGCCCATATTATAGCAAGGACTCTGGAAGAGTTCTGTCAAGCCTCTGGGCAGAAGGTTAACATGACCAAAACTAAGATCTTTTTCTCCAAAAACCTCCCGACAGCCACCGCTAGCCAAATTAGTCACGCTCTCCACTTCTAACATACGACGAATTTCGAAAAATATCTCGGTGTGCCGCTGCACCATTAGCGTACAAAACAATCTACTTATCAGTATATCCTTGACAACGCTCAATAGAAGTTGACTAGTTGGCGCGTGAAACATCTATCCCTCGCAGGTCGAGTCACCTTAACTCAATCAGTGTTAGCGGCCCTCCCTATCTTCACCATGCAGACTGTTCACCTCCCACGCCGTTTTTGTGATGATTTGGAGAAAATTATGCTCAAGTTTCTCTGGGGTTCCACAGGCGAGCATTGCAAGCTTTCCCTTGTTAATTGGGAGGCAATGTGTCAACCTAAAAAGCGGCCTTGGTCTTAAGCGAATACGAGCGACCAATGATGCATTGTTAACCAAGTTAGGTTGGGCTCTCCTTACTCAACCTATTGCGTTTTGGGTCCGCATCGTCTGGGCCAAATACCGAATGGACCCATACCATACCCCTCCTACGCTGGACCGCTTCGGCGCTTCGAGTGTTTGGCAAGGCATTGCGGCCACCTGGCCGTATGTTGTCCGTGGTCTAGCATGGCGTTGTGGTAATGGACGATGCATTTATTTCTGGCTGGACAATTGGGTGACGACTTGGGGACCCCTCTAGACAATCGCGACAACTCCCATCCCGATGGACTAACTGTATGATAAAGTTGCGGACTTGAAGCATGAGGATGGCACTTGGAAGTGGCATATCATTCAACCTTACCTCCCCGACTTGGTTTGTATAACTCTAGCTGGGATGCTCCTCCTTGCAGCCCCCACAGCAGACAATACCATTAGCTGGGGCCTCACCAACCATGGGCGGTTCACTGCTGCGTCAGCCTACGACTTAATTGTCAACAATGCGCCAACCCCCCAAATCAACATTTGGCCTTTAATTTGGAAATGGGCGGGCCCTCAGCACATCCGAACCTTCCTTTGGCTTCTAGTCCAGGATAAACTCCTGACTAACACGCAGCGTATGCGGCTACATATTGCTTTGATAGTCGCTGCTCCATTTGTGGACAGGATGAGTCCTCCTTACATGTCGTGCGGGACTGTCCGTGAGTGAGCATCTTCTGGAGGCAATTCCCCTTCGGGGTGGTAGATCGAGTGTTCTTCCAACACGACACTGTGTTATAGGTATAGTCCAACACGAATGGTGCCTTCTAGCGGGGCTCGTCCATCGCTACTGCTGGCGACCTCATTCGTGACTGTCATGGTCAGTGGTGCGGCAGTTTCTTCCAACTTTTTAGCTACAGCTCCGCATTTGAAGCTGAACTACGAGGGGTCCACTCGGGCCTCCAGCTCCCTTGGTCCCTCGGCTATCGCAGGATCATTTTAGAAGTGGACGCCTTGGAAATCATTAATTTGCTTTCGACTCCTGTCATAGAGACTGACTTCAATTTTGCCTTGTTGGCAGGTAGCTGTTGATTACTCCAACAAGCTTGGGAGGTGCAACTCAGACACGTCCATCGGGAAGGCAATCAGTGTGCTGATGCGCTGGCCACTTCTGAGACCTCCATTTCCTGTCCTCGAGCTCTTACACCAGGACATGCAGGGAGCACATTACCGCCAGGCTTTGCGTGTGTTAGATTAATCGAGTTTTCTAGTTTTCTTTTCCCTTGTATTCAAAAAAAAGATAAAACAAGAGTATTCTTATAGATTAGCCAACTTAAAGCCACATAATGATATAATATAAAGAGGGAAATACTTTCAATGACACATTAAAATCTACACAACATAAAAAATTGACCTTTTTCTCTTTATTTTACCATAATTGTCTTTAGGTAACTCTAAATAAACCAAGGCTAGATTCATTTGAATTTGGGCACATAAGGCGTAAAAATCTTAAATCACCTAAATTGATTAAGATTTAACTGTATAACTACATCTATAGAATTTCAAATTCAAGTTTATCTCTAATGGACAAAATGAAAACATAGGCATATTGGTATTACAGAAAATTTTCTAAAAAAGAAATGGAATGGGATATGGTCCCCTATCAGCAATTGATCCATCCCTGAAGTTGCCTTCCTATTATCGTTTCTTCCTTACACCTAGCCTCATTCCATGGTTGACAGTGGAATATTAATGACTCAAGTTAAAGATAGAGTTTAAGCCCCATAAATTTGTATATCACTATATTGAATTTCATTCAATAAAAATTGGTTGTTTCACCTTTACTTTATTTTAGAAACAATGATTTAATCTTGATTTAATTTCTTTATTTTGTGAATAAATTATTAATTTGAAATAACAAATTTAAAAGCATGATATACAGTTAGTATACATGGTTATGTCTAGTTTGGAAGTTTGAAAACTTCTAAAACTATTTCAATTAGTGGGGACTTTAAAAATTGAATCTTAGGAAAAATTGAAAAAGTCTTTATTTTTTATCGTAATAAATTGGTGTGACACAAATTGAAGATTCAGTTTTTTTGGAATTATAAATATTATGTTTAAACTAATGAATCACTTAGTTACTCAAATATGATTTGCTAAATTTTAATTAAGATTTTTTCCTTATCAAGACAACTTTATTTCACAGTTAATTATCGTTTGCTATAAAAAAGAAAGATGGTGAGGAGAATTAAAGAGTCAAATTTTAAGTGGGAGATGTTGGGTCCGTGTTTTGTGTACCGGGGCGAACTAGGCCCAATGTAACCCAAGTTGGCACGCAACCACAACCTTCAAAGGTATTGTCCTCTTTGGTACTCGAACTCGAGACCTCAAGATTTTGTTGCATTTAAATGCACGCCTCTTACTATTGAGCTAACTAATTAACAATCTTGTTTCAATACAAATGGCTCATATATAAAAAGAGAAAAAAGAAAGAGGATAAATTGCTTGTGTACAGTTGTCATAGTTTAGAGGTGACAAAACTAATAAATGGCCACATCATATTTTAATTTGTACATAAGATATTACAAACATATATTTTACATTAAAAAAAAAGATCTGCCAATCATCTTCTAAGGGAGAATAAACTAACAATTCTACTATTAATGTAATATGGCCTCCCTTAAATTGAGAATGGTTTTCGCTAGACTAAGTACCTTCTTTTTTTTTTTTCAATGTATCATATCTAAGTTTGTGGTTCATTGTGTTCCCCACATTATTGACTCCAAGCATTTCTAATATAGCAAATATATTGACCAAAATTGCCACTCAAAAGAAACTTTAACCGATATCTCAACTTGTGAATTTTAAAGTGGACCCTGTTTACATTTTAAGATGAAACAAGAAAAATAAGTGGCAATTTTGCTTTGTCTTACCTGTGACGATCTTCTTATCACATCGGCACTTTGTCACTTGAACCTTCTGATGGATAATATTCCAACTTCAATACCTTAATCATTTAACCTCTAATATTTTCATCCTCTTAATTATCTCTTTTCTAATCAAGGTGACACTAGTGCTACACCATTTCTTTGGTCTCGTGTTCATTGAACATCAAACATGCACATACTATGAATCTTTGTACTTTCATAGAGAAGTTAATCCTCTGGTTTAATACAGTTAATGTCACTTTCCCCACAAATCAGGCAATTAAGACGAGGAAGAAACTGATGCTGGAATGCATTGAACCTAGGCTAAAAATGATTCCCTTGAAGTGATATCTTAGATAGTTCATCTATATAAGCTAGTGAATAAGGTCCTTCATTTGTATAGCCTTTAGAGTGATGGGGATGTAGAGAGGGAAACAGTACCACCTGAATTACAATTCAATGATGAGATGAAGAATTTGGTAAAAACAGGATGATTGTGATGTTTGGAATAAAGTTTGGTTCGTGATCAATGCAAGTTCTTCTGCTTCAAGGTATACGTCTTAATGCATTGGTCCCGGACCAGGCTTCATTCCCTACATTAAGTCATCGAATTAGCAGCAATTTGGTTGTCATAGCTGGTATGTTAAATCAGTTGCTTTCTTTAAAACGCGAAGTCATTTGATTCCAAAAGGACCATCGATCTTTTATTTACATTAATTATGTAACTCTTACATCTTAAGTGCTCAATCAGATCGGATGCCACAGATGTGGTGCAGCTATATAGAGTAGGTACGCAATGCTTTTATTGTACTAATAAATGTGTAGTATACTACTGATCCTAGGTGGAAACTATCATTTCTTGCTTCCTGGAAAATAAGTGGATCAACCACTAGGTTGTGTCTGTGTGGCATTGCTCTCAGCTTCTTGGAGGAGCTTGAGGATTTCTTCTTTCTTCTGGTTCATGGCCTGAATCTTGGAGTCAATCTTTTCAAGCTTAGCCCTTAGTTTAGCAGGGTCTGTCTTATCTTCAGGGTTCTTTTTCTTCTTCTCTTTTCCACCATCTTCCTTATCCTCCTTATCTTTAGATTCCTTGTCTTTCTTCTTCTTTTTGTCTTTTGTTTTTTCTTCTCCATTTTCACCCTTCTTATTCTCCGCGTCGTCGTGCTTCTCCTCCTTCTCTTTGTCCTTCTTTTCGACCTCATGATCATCCTTCTGTTTGTCGTCTGTCTCTCCCATATTTAACCTGTAAATGCAGCACATATTTTGTTGTTAGTTTTAATAATGAATTGTAAATCACAAGGAATCAAAGCTGATTTCTGATTTTTGAATGCTTTTCCTCTCAAACTAAAAGGAACTAGATTTTATTTACATGATATGGCCAATAACTATGGAAGGAAACAACAATCACATACAAAGAAGAAAACTAAAAGAGATGCCAAGACAAATGAATGTTGATGAAGGTTGTGCTGGTTAGAGACTTACGATTACAGGTTTCTTGAAGAACAAACAACAGGGAAGATGAAGAAACAGAGAAATGAAAGATTACAAACCTGGAAGTCTCCTAATAAGGTTGAAATAGATACCTGCTTGTGGTTTTTATACAAAATGCAGGGGGCGGCTCAGGCTTCTCTTGTCTTGGGACATTTGTAGTCTTGTCCTGACCCTGTTTTGGTGTAACAATTCCATTCCAACCATGACTCAACAAAGGGGTGGGGCTGCATTGGTTGTGGCGATATTTATGAATACCCACCAATTATTCTTATGATCCAACGACCTGGCCTTTGTCTAATCTTGCAAGGCGTGTTCGTAAAGGGAAGACTTCACTTCATGTTTTTACACGATATTGGAATTAATAAAACATTCTTTGTTAACAAATCGTTAAATTGCAAGTGAACAAATGGTTTGCTTATTCTAATCAATTACTTCTCACAATGATTAAAGATCTAATTTTTTTATATAATTGTTTGGCCAGAGAATATTTATAAATCAAGGGCTAAGAAATCCATATTTCTAGTCTGATATAGCATTAGACAAATTTCAAATAGAATAAAACTTTTAATTACCTGATTAAGATTGTGAATATTAAAATATAAAATATAATTCAAAACTTACAAAATTTTGTAAAATTATATCTTTTGTACCCCTAAAAATGAAATTTTCAGTACTGTTATAACATTACCCAACATCCTTCTCCCTTTTAATAATTCATGTTAAGGATACTCACAACGAACAATTTCTTTCAAAAATTGTAGTTTTAGAAATAAATGTTCTAAGAATTGAAAATTAGATCGACAATGTGCAAGAAAAAAATCAATGAAACAATGTAAACCCGTAACTAAAAGGCAAAATAAAACCAGGAACGTAAAACTCAGTTCACTGCTTTCCTTGGAAACTTAAGTGATGAAATCAATGCCTAGACCCCAAACTCAATATGTTTTAAAGAATGCATGCGAGGGCATCTTGACGTGAAACCAAAATAAAAATACGTTGGTATTGAATTTTACATATAAAATCCATGCAACGCGTCCAAATGAGGTTGGATGTTGAGCCCGATCAAACAAGATAAAGTGTGCAGCCCATCACGCTCGTTTCCAGAGAACCTGGGGCAAGACGAATCAAAAATCTTCCACTTGAAGGCAGAAGTCGTACGAAGATTGAGCATGACCAATGGTCGTGAGAGTGACCCCATTTTGGCACGCTTTCTGAAGTTGCAGGATCATTTGCTTGTGGCCTCCTAGTGTCAGCACGTTAGAAACAAACCAACATTCACAACGTCCTCATAGTCAAACCAGCTTTTGAAAATCTCGTCACAAAGCTGCCAATTGCCAACCTTACCTCTTTCTATTTCACGTCTTATCATTATTCATTGGTTTACCTTATTCTGTAAATCGTTGATGACCGCTAAAAAAATCAAAAGAAAGAAAAGAACTTCCACACCAACGTACAAATAAGGGAACTGGAGATGAAGAAAAACTATATAATGTTACTGAGGTTTCTAAATTTAGTTAGAAAATAAACCAATGTCCAATGATTTTTTTACTGACACCAATCCATTACAGCCAATCCTCAGTTTCGTTCCTTTGCGCCCCCACCCCTTTCTCTTATTCCAAGTTTTCAGCTTTACTCGATCAATGCCAATAACAAAAGGAGGCCTAAGACTAAGATGGCCAACTTAGCCTCTTTTTATCTCCTCCCACACTTTTCGCTCCTCTGTCCTCCCTAGTATGTTTATTAGTCACAGCTTTTTCCCAAAACAAAATACTCTTTTGTCAACTAGCAACTGATTTTTGGTGCCAAAAATTTATAACTATATAAAAGAAAAGGTATTACCCAATATCAACTCTTCCCAAAATCTACATTAACCGATCCGACAAGCTGGGAAGCCGCCGGAAGAAGTTCAAGCTGGCCGGTGGCATAGGATCCCTGAACATTGGATGCCTCAGATAGTAGAATCCTAAGGCCACAGCAACCATTTTGGGTGGTACCGCGTATAGTGTTAAGGTGATAGCCAAACAAACCCCTATGAATAACTTAGTGGCTCGTGGGTCCCTCCAACTAACCAAAGCTTGAACTCTTTCTCCTTGGGTCGCAAAATCACCCAAAACCGTTTGGACCCGAGCAGCCAACATCCGTAACCGGTCATAACGGGCCCTGATGACATCCGGTGGTTTTGAACTTGGAAATGTATCGAATTCCTCGTCTAGCTCGTCCGGGTCAACCGATTCAGCCTGAGATAACCGGATATCCATACCGGCAGGTATCTTGGGTCTGAACCGATAATACCATACACCAATAAGGAACACGTATAAGAAGCCCGTTGGGACAATCAAATCCGGGTACCAAACAAGAACCAAGTACAAAACATGAACCAATACAGTAGTAACCGGGTTTCTCCATCTTCTTATATTGTCCAACCACCTGGCCAGCCCCACTGCCCATGCAAGTACGGCTACAATCCGAAACCAATTGGCTTTACTCTTTCTCATGCTCCATGTATGAGAATCCGCATCTAACATGTAGCGAACAACCTCGGTTCCCAGCGGTGGCTCAGAGCGTGCAAGCCACAATGCGACCATTTTTGTTGCTGCTCCACGAAGTGCCTCTTGCTGGGCCACTCCAAGCGGTCGGAGGTAGTGCATTCTAGGAAGGATTGGCTGACCATAAATAGCACAAGTATCGGGCAACAAACTGGGGCAGGCGAACCGAACCGCGACTTCAATCTCACCCATTTTCTTCAATCCGTTTCTTAACAAAACCAGCAGAGGGTATGAATTGGTGTACACCTTGTTGCTCTCCAACGTCGACACGCGTATGCGGATCTTGCCAATACGACAATCAGGTCTGTCCTCTGACACGTCAGCAAACATCCGCCAATTGTCAAAGACTCCAATGGTCAAGACGGTGCAGGGGTCGTAGACCTGCCACGTGTATTGCTCGTTCCAACGTGGATCGAGGCTGTCTGTGATGGTTCTGGTGCGGACCCACTTTTTGCCGTATTTGGCCACACAGTAACCATCTGTTGACCCTTTGCCTCCACCTTTAGACTTCATCGGTAGCAAACCACGCGCCCCAAGAATGCCAAGCTCCAAAATCCCCATAGCTGGCTTCCACAGCTGTTTTGCCGTGGGCCTGAAATCGCTGCACACGTGCGCCGCTTCGTCTAGCACGTGATACCCTCCCTCTAAGCATAGCCGTACATTGATTCTTCCGCGGTAGGGCCCACTCTGACCCACTACTCCGTTGCCTTCATTACTGGCTCCACCCCCTTCCAACGCAAACCATTTCGGTGCCACGTGGCGCTCATCGAAACGTTGGTCAATTGAGCTCACCGGAATTACGATGTGCCCCAGGAGCATTGCGTCGTTGTTTGTACGGTCCTCCACAAGCAAGATTAGTGAGTCCTCCAGTGGCTCGCCGGCCACGAAGATGAGATCCTCGTTCCAGTGAAACGTCGCGCTATGATCGTTCATGAAACCTCGTCTTGTTCTCACTGATTGGAATCCAAGTTGTCCTTTTACTCGAATCTCCGGCGCTGTCAATGGAGGCAGTGTTGAGGGGATGTGAAGATCTTGGGCTTCGATTACTGTCACTCTCAAGT
>JANTPM010000006.1:35739182-35753184 GCA_025434745.1 Erythroxylum divaricatum | reverse complement strand
CGATCTGTATAAGAGATTGAAAACCTCTGGAATGTCCATGCCATACACCATTTACAATTAAGGAGGAGACTTTTAAGCTGGAGGGCATTCTATTCTATAAGCTAAAAAAATCCGGAACTTGCGAGAGTAGGCTGATATCCAACCAATTATCAAACTAAACTCACGTTTGAGCTCCATTGTTGATTTGTGTTTGATACAAGGGTAAATAATACCCTGCAGTTTTGTCATTTGTTTTAAGATCCAAGATCCCCCTTAGAAAAATCAGCTTGCCAAAAATTAGATGTCTTTAGATAATATTCGTGAATCCATTTTGTCTTAAAAAGCAGTGTGATTTGTATATAACCGCCATAACTTTTTGCACATTAAGACATTTTGTATTACATAAGTGGAAATAATTCCTAAGCCTCCTTGACTTTAAGAAGAGTTACCTCAATCCATTTAACTCTATCCCTCTTAAAGTTACCCACTATACTTGACCAAAGAAAGGATTTCACCACTTTATCCATCTACTTAATAGTTGTTTTTGGCAAAGCAACATGAGCAATCCAATGAATATGGAAGCTGTTAAGAACCAATATAATGAGAGTAAGTCGGGCTGCATAAGATAGAAAATGATTATGCTAAGTCAAGATTCTTGATTTCAATTTATCAATAATAGGTGGACAATTTTGGAGTTTAGGCTTGGAGAAGATAATTGGGACACCCAGATACCTACAAGGGACCGGACAAAAGCTAAGTCCAGTAATTCTCATGATGTCATTCAGTTATGCACATCCTTAGAAACATGTAGACTACTCTTTTTCATATTAATGGCAAGTACCGAACAACTTGTGAATAGATTTAACAGATGCATGATTCTCTAAAGAGATGGGATATTAGCTCCACAAAGTAGCAATAAATCGTCCACATACATAAAATTGTTAGATTAAATTCCTTGCATTGATAATAATTGTGAAAATCAACATTACTATGAATTAACGTGGAAAGAAGTCGAGATAGTCCATTTATAACAAGAGTAAAGAGATCAGGGAACAAAGGATCTCCTTGTCGAATACCTTTGTTTTGGTTTGAAAGTGATAGTTGGAATGCCATTAACGAGAATGCTCAAAGAAGGTGAGATGATACAATCCATAATCCAGTGAACAAATTTGTTAGGTAGTTAAAGAGCTTCCAGGCATAATTGAATAAAACTCTAGCTGACTGAATCAAATGACTTATAAATATCAATTTTTCGTAAGCAACTTTTTATACTCTTGCCAGAGTTGCAGTCCTCAAGTATATCTTGTAAGAGAAAAATATTGTCATTTATATATCTATCTGGAAGGAAATTTCCTTGAGTAGGATAAATGAGAGCGGAGATAACTTTTTTCAATCTCTCAGCAAGAAGTTTAGAGATTACCTTATATATGGCAGTGCAACAGGAAATGGGGCAGAAGTCATCCATGGTACAAGGATTAGGCCTCTTAGATATCAAGCAAACAAAGGTGAGGTTGGTTTCCTAAAGTAACTTGGAAGATAAAAGAACTCTAATACAGCTTCAGTAAATAACTGCCTAGTGATATCCTAAGTCTTCTGGGAAAATAAAGTAGTAAACCCATTTGGGCTTGGAGATTTAGAAGGATGAAGACTGAAAAGAACTCGCTTAATGTCATCCCTTATGTAAGGTAAAATCAAGGATTCTTTGACATCTTGAGCTATGTCATCGCTAAAGAGTTATAAAGAATTGGAACTAGGTAGTTTAGCGTTATCTATTCCCATGAGATCAAGGTAATAGCTTCAAGCAACATGGAGCAAACTAGATAATTCAATATGTTCTTGTCCACTATTGTCCAACAACTTAGATATCTTATTGGTATTTCCGTGGGATAAGAGTGAGGAATGAAAAATTTTTGTGTTAGAGTCTCTTTCCTTGTACCAAGTAAGTCTTGCCTTCTATTTTAAGATAAAAGTATGGAATTGAAAAGCTAGCTGGTAATCCTAAAGATACTAGATTTCAGCTTGCCCAAAGTTGTGTTATTGGGAAAATCATAACAAGATTGTTGCGTTTCTATAAGCTTTGCCTTGAGGGTTTATAAGTTAACATGTTGGTCTTGGGTAAGAAATTTAATAACTTTGACACGTCTGAGCTTCTTGTTAGTTGGTAAGATTTAAATCTGTGAACCTTAATATCCAACAAATTCGGACTGCATCATAGAAACTGACTAGATCAGTGACAACATTGTAGAATCTGGATAGGGCTCCAATACATTTACTGATGGTAAGTTGTTGCACATGCATGTATGTTTGATCAAATATTAAATTTTTACCAAAATGGATAAAGGAATTAGGGAATTGATCTTGCTAGAGGGGCTTAATAAAAGTTCGGTGCAGTTTTTTTCTAAATGAGCAAATCACCATGCTGTTTATTTGACCTAGTAAGTAATCGACCTGAGAAAGTGAGATCAACTAAATCAACCTTCATCATAAAATTTGACAAACTCTTTAGTTAGCCTAAAATGGTACCTTTGCCCTTCTTAAATATTCGAAGAATTTAGAACACAATTGAAATCATCAACGATAATCCCCGTAGCTTGCATCCTAAGTTGGATATTTAACAAATTGGACCATAAGAGCTACCTCTGAAAGCCAAAGTTAGAGGCATAGATTAAAGTGACAACAAAAGAAGCGTTTGAATTTATCAAGTGACACAAAAGGTACAAATGTTGATTAGATTCCTCAAGTAGTTGAACAACTTTTATTTATTTTTATGTTTCAAGATTTTTTAGTTGCTAACATTTTGCTTAAGTTTGTTCCTAATATCTCTCACATGTAGTTGACGGAAAATAGTGAATTTGTTTTTCTGTTGCTATTGTAAATTACCATTTAAAAGCTAGTTGATTCAATAAAGAATAACAATGATAAAAATTATTAATTACAGTTTCAGTTCATTAATTGTTTCTAGTGATACATATTGCTTTCTCTTTCTTTATGTTATTTACCTTGCGTTTCAACATTATGGTATTAGAGCCAGGTTAAATAGCCACCAACAACAACACAATAAGTATCACTAAGTTGTAGATCCCTATTTTTAAAGGGGAAAATTATCTATTCTAGAGCATTAAGATGAAGACCCTGTTTAAATCACAAGACCTTTGGGAGTTGGTTGAAAATGGATACCCAGAAATTGATGATGAGGATAAGCTGTGAGAGAACAGAAAGAAGGACTCTAAAGCATTATTTTTTATACAGCAAGCAGTAAATGAGAGTATTTTCTCTTGATTGCAGCAGTGAATACAACAAAAACAGCTTGAAATGTATTGAAAACAAAATATTAAGGTGATTCAGAGGTACTAGCCATTAAACTTCAAACCTTTAAAAGTGAATTTGAGAATTTGCAAACAAAACATGGGAAATTTGTGCAAGATTTTCTATATAAAGTCTCAAATATTGTTAATCAAATGAGAACTTTTGGTGAACAATGTCTTGATACAATAGTTGTAGTGAGAGTATTAAGGAGTTTAACTCCAAAGTTTGATCATGTAGTGACTGCAATAAAAGAATCTAAAGATTTATCTATTTTTTCATTTATGAACTAACGAGTTCTTACAAGTACATGAGGCAAGAATGAATATATTAGTTGAGCAATATGAAGGAAAAAAAATTCAGGTGAAGGGAGAGGCCTCTTTTCAAGCAGAAACATTACTAGCATCTAGGTATAGAGGCCATGGTAGAGGAGGATATTAAGGCCGAGGTGGTCATGGGCGAGGAAAAAGATAGTCCATCTAATTTTATAATTGTAAATGCTTTAGTCATATGGCATCAAATTGTTAGGAAAATGAGAAGCAAGAAAACTATGTTGAGCAAGAACCAGAAAGAGGAGGAATTAAGGATGTTTATGGTAATGACTGATGATGTGTAGATCTCTAACAACATTTGGTTATGTGATAGTTATTCTATTCATATGACAGGAGATCGATCACTGTTTAAAGAACTTGATTGAGTCATATAAAGTTATAGTGAGACTTGGAGATGATAAGAAAATGCAAGTTGAGAGAAAAGGAATTATGGAAGTCAGCAATAGTCATGGTAATGTAAAACTTCTTTATAATGTTTACCTTATCCCTAGTATATTGAATAACCTTTTGAGTATGAGATAGTTTCTTGATATTGGTTTCTCTGTTCTATTTGATGATGCTAAATGTGTGATTGGACACAAAAAATAGGGTAAGTAACAGTTGAGGTGCCTATGACATATAACAAATTGTTTCCACTTAATTTGTCTAGAATTACAAATTATGCACTTGTAGTAAAAGAAACAGATGTGTTAAGAATGTGGCATTTAAGATATCAGAACCTGCATAAAAAAGGGGTTAAAATTGCTTTTTCAAAAGGAAAATGTATAAGGGCTGCCTAAGATTGAATCCTTGAGTTCGTATGAAGGTTGCATTTATGGTAAACAAAGTAAAAGAACGTTTCTTGTAGGAAAGTCTTAGGGTCGTCTTGTTGCTTAGAGCTTGTACAAGCTGACTTGTGTAGTCCTATGAAAATTGAATCCCTTAATAGTAGTCGATATTTCTTACTGTTCATAAATGATTTCAGTCGTATGAGTTGGGATTACTTCCTGCAAGCCAAATGTGAAACATTAGAGATGTTCAACAAGTTCAAGGAACTTACTGAGAAGCAAAGTATAAATCAGTTAAAGATTTTATATATTGACTAAGGTAGTTACTGAGAAGCAAAGTATAAATCAGTTAAAGATTTTATATATTGACTAAGGTAGTAAATTTTTGTCGCATGATTTTAATATGCTTTGTGAAGAGCAGGGTATATATAGGGAGTTAACATCACCATATATACTAGAACAAAATGGTGTAGCAGAATGCATTAATCATACAGTAATAGAGATGGCAAGGAGCATGTTACAAGCTACGAATCTTCCTAATCAATTTTAGGGAGAAGTTGTTGCTACAATATATTTTCTGAATTTATCACCAATAAGAGTTGCAATGGATCAGAATCCATATAAACCTTGGTCAAGTAGGAAGCCCTTAGTAAGCCATTTGAGATTTTTTACTGCATTACCTACAACTTAATTGGTTCACAAAAACACAACAAACTTGATGAAAAATCTATCAATTGTATTTTGGCTATTTCTCTAATTCCAAAGCATACAAGTTGTAAAATACTATTAATGGTAAAGCAATCATTAGTAGGAATGCTGTCTTTGGTGAAGAGGCAAGTTAGATTTGGCATAAAAATCAAGAAGGTGTTCAACTTGAGGAAGATGAGGCACTAACAACCACATCTCAACAGCAATAAGCTTCACTAAACTATTTTACCTTTTCTTCCCCAACATTACCTGATTCAACATCATCTGATGAGATGCCTCTAAGAAAATTCAGATCATTAAGAGAAATCTATGCAATCATACAAGCTATGTTTGTTGCTGATCCAACTACATTTGAAGAAGCAATACAGAAAGAAGAATGGAGTAATGCAATAAAGGAAGAGTTTGCAGCATTCAAAGAAACAAAACAAAGGAATTTGTGGATCTTCCTTAAGGCAAGAAAGCCATTGGAGTAAAATGAGTTTTAAAGACAAAATACCATGCAAATGGCATTGTAGAAAAGCATAAAACTCGCCTTGTAGCAAAAGGACAATCACAATAGTAAGGAGTGGATTACGAAAAGACATTCTCTCCTGTTGCTCGCTTTGAGACAATAAGAACTATCATAGCATTGACAGCTCAAGTAAATTGATATATTTATCAATTTAATGTAAAATCTGCATTTTTAAATAGAGAATTAAAAGAAGAGGTCTATATTGCACAACTAGAAGGATTTGTTGTTCCTGGAAAAGAAAAACAAGTACATAAGCTAAAGAAAACTCTTTATGACTTAAAGCAAGATCCCTGGTTGTGTTATGACATAACTGACTCATATTTTCTATAAAGTGACTTTGAGAGAAGCAAGAATTAACCTACATTATACATAAAAAGGCAAGGTACTGATCTTCTTCTTATCTGTCTTTATATTGATAACATGATATATATGGGATCTTCTACTTATCTCATTCAAATTTGCATGACGAAAGAGTTTGAAATGATAGACTTATGTTTGTTACATTATTTTCTTGGCATAGAAGTGAATCAGGCTGAAGATGGAGTGTTTATCTCTAAAAGGAAGTATGTTGTTGATCTACTTAAGAGATTCAGTATGCTTAACTCTATTGTCACTGCCACACCTATGAACTTAAATGAGAAGTTGCAAATTTGTTGATGGCATTAAACTAGTAAAGAAAAGAAAATCTGAAGTCTTGACAGTGGATTAATTTATTTAACCCATACCAGGCCAAATATTTCTTTTTCAATTTGAGTTATTTTAAGGTTTATGCATGCTCCTACAAAATATCATCACGGTGTTGCAAAAAGAGTATTGCACCATTTGGTTGGAATTATTGATTATGGAATCTGGTATGGTAGATTATCTAATTTTAAGCTGATTGGATTCATTGACAGTGATTGGGCTGAATGTATAGACGATAGACGAAGCACTTTAGGCTTTGTTTTCAAGCTTGGATCAGGAGGAATATGTTGGGGTTCAAAGAAGCAAGTTAGTATAGCCTTGTCATACTTAGAAGTGAATATATTGCTGCAATCTTGTCAAGAAATTTGACTTTTAAGATTGATAGCAGACCTTAGTCAAAAACAAAATGAGGCAACTGAAATTTTTTGTAATAATATATCAATAATTGCTGTCAAAAAATACAACTCATTATGGAAGAACAAAACATATTAACACTTGAGAACATTTTATTAAATATCTTGCTTTAGATAGATTAATTTCTTCGAAGCGTTGTATTTCAAATAAATAGGTTGCTAACATATTTACAAAATCGCTTCCCAAGGATAAGTGTGAGGCCCTTAGAGTTTGAATCAAGGGAGGGATTTGGGAGGGATTTGTTAAGGACTGATTCAAAATTCAATTTATTTGTTTTTATTTGTTCAGATTTTTCAAGATTCTATAGTTGCTATTCACTCAAGTTTGTTCCTAATATCTGTCACTCCTGGTTGAGGGAAAATAGTAAATTTGTTTTTCTGCTGATGCTGTAAATGCCTATTTAAAGGCTAGTTGATTCAATAAAAAAATAGCACTAATTCATTAATTGCAGTTTCAATCCATTAATTATTTCCAATGGTACATATTTCTTTCTCTTTCTTTGTGCTATTTACATTGCGTTTCAGCAACTAATCACTCTTGACATGTTTGTCAGTAGAAATCACCGAACCAGAACGCTTTTTAATTGATCAGTATAATCTTCCGCAGCAGCCCCTGACTATTGCATGAACATCTTCAGTTTACTCTCCCTAGATGCTTAACAGTTTGCCTTGACGGGACCTCAAGTTTAAGCAACTTGGTAAACTGCATCATCAATCAAGTTCGTTAATAGACTATTCACTACCTATCAATAGTTGCAAATGATCAAAGGAGGTTTTACTCTTCGTGCACACTCCACCAAGAGACATTAACATGAAGATATACACTGAGACCTGAGACGTCTTGAGCTCTAGTTCATCCCATTCTGAAGAAGGATTGCTTCCTTCCACTATTCCTGTCCCTGCATAGATCAATGCTCCCAGGCCCTATACCAAACAAGTGATCAGCAACATCATTTTCTACCAATATAACCTGAAGAATCAACTTATTCTCATGGTTATGGGCCTTTGTTTTCTATATTGAATAAAACGGAACCAATGATTTTTTTTTTTTAATATTTCATTTCTGTTCTGCTGTTCTAATATCTCAAATGCAAATGAAAAACTCACGTCAGCTTGACATTCAGAATCTGGGTTTACCTTTTCTACCAATGCTGATCTGATGCCAACAGCAAACTCACTCTCTCCTCCTCCAAACCAACCAACAGGTCCAGCATACATTCCTCGATCAAATACTTCTGAAAAACATGAATCAAAATACGCAGGTTATTCATTGGAAATATACTTGACCTGATCAGGCATTCCATTCACCAATATGTTTCGAAATGGAGATGTCAAGAACAACTCTATGGAAGTAGAACAAGTTCGATACAGAACATGCTTACCAGTTTCAGAAATTAATAGACGTGCTTCTTCCGTCGGAAATCCGCAAACTGCTGGAGTAGGGTGAAGTGAAGACAGGATATCAAACTGGAAAAGAAAGTGAGAAGTTTCAATAATAAATATTTATCTTCAGAACATTATTGAACGAATCTACCGCTGAAATCTATTATCAGAATTGAATATTTTACCTCGTCATCTTCACTTCTTAAACTGCCTGCTAATCGAGCATATAAATGTTGAACTCTTGGGAATTTCCTTATTGCTTTGATTGGTTCAATTACTACCCCCTTGCACACAGCCTGCAAAGCAGAATAGATGATATTCATTAGGATGCCAGGTTATTAGATATAAACGTAAACTTCAATACCAACAAAAGGAAAAGCATTTGCACAGAAGCAGTTAATAAGAGGATATCTAAGAGGGTACACGTGATCTATCTATGTACTCTATGCAACATTGCAATGAACAAGGCAAGTGTGGCAGTATAACTTTGTGTTTTTTCAGGTCTAAGCAACAGAAATAGACAGAAGGGGGAGAGGGAGAGTTCTCAAGAGACATGTATGAGCCAATAGTGGTTGCCTAATTGCTCTCCTCCACTTTCATTTTATAGACCCTGTTTAACACACAACCATGTCCCCATCACAGTTAAGGGAACAACATGGAATTTAAGGATTTAAGTATTGGGAAATTAACTTACCTCTAACTTTCTCTTTATGCTATCCCGTACTATTGTAAATTCAAGATGGTCTTTGGGACTGACAGAAATATTATAGGACATCACAACAAAAGAACCCATCAGTTGTTTGATTTCAGAGCTTATTTGATAAGAGGACACTGGAAAAGTATACCTGGAAAGTAAATCAAGTTCAATTTGAAGATCTAGAGCAGTCGATCCACCTCTAGCTCGGGTTCCAGCCAAAGCCTCACTGCTGATTCCAAGACGTTTTCTGTGAAATAGTTGCTCTGGCTATTCATGAAGTTTGTACAAGTCAAAATACTAGAACATAGAATTGTGTTTAGCATTGGATAGAAACTTTTTGATCGTTGAAACCTAAATAAATAAATTAATCATCATAAACCGAATGGTCAAAAATAAAACTCATTGCGAACAGTTTAGTTCATCTTTGTTCATGAAAGGCATAAAAATTGATTCTGTTTATCAATAACTTCATGTTCCAAACCTACCGTATTCCCTATAAATGCTGGGGAATTGGGAGGCTGTAGACAGAATTGGTAAGCGTTTTCTCCTTCAACCTGCGAGTAGATCTTGAGCTTTCAGCTATTACTAGTTTTTAAGCTGTAAACCTTGTGTAATAAGACTTAACATATGATTACCTGCAGACAGGCCAACCATGTTACAGGATCAATATCGTTAGCAGTTACAACTTTGCTGCTACGAGCAAGTACGACCTAAATTAACAAGTTGAATTGTTCAGTCGAAGTGAAAATCTGAAGAGAATAGCCTATGAACTACCTCTGTTAGAGTTCATTCAAACACCTTAATGAGTGGAGAGCAACTGTTGATTATCTGCAAAGCTCTCTGAACGCCAAATTCCCAGTATGTCTTGGTAGGAATATGAACATTGCCAAGAATGAATGCGCTTGTAACCTCTTTGCTCAACTCTACAACAGTTGAAGAGACCTGCATTGTAAAGGACATGGATAAACAAAAAGTTCCAAAGATGCAACTTCCGATATTCATAGTGTCAGTTGGAGAACTAGAGTACAAACCCGATCCATTGTAGTCTGAAGTGAATTAATGGCTTGATCCCACGTCCAAGAAAGGGCCATATCCCATGCTACAGTTGCAGCAAGCATCGAACTCCCTTCGAACTCATCAAACTCAACCTGTCATTTTAGCATCTAACAGCAAGTCTTTTAAAAACTGCAAGAAGCATGATTCATGTCTTGGCAGTCATATGAAACTCCTCATAGGAGGAAGACAGTTCCCGTACCTGAGGGATAACGAAGTAAAAGGAACCAAAGGCCTCCCATTCTGATGATATGTCAGCCTTAGCATCAAAACGTATAGCCCCATATGCACGAACCAAAGGACACTTGGCCGATAAGAACCTTCAGTTGCAAGAACATAAGCATATCATTCCAGTTTCGAAGTTGCCTTTTTTCTGTCTTCCTCTAATATGAATTAATTCATGTTACAAGTTTTCTTTAATTCAATGGAAGTTGATAACATAACAATAAGTGAACCAAAATTATGAAGCGGTTGATTTTAGTTGACTACCTTTTGATGGATTTCCAGTCGTTGTAAGAGAACGGATGGGCATGCCTAAAGAGGACTGCTGATCCAACACCGGACATGCTGACCAAGTGATGGCCAGTAGGGTTATGACCATTGCCATTGCCATTGGCGAAATCCCCCAAAAGATCATCGTCATCAAGGTTTGGCTTTCGGCCTGAAAAGAAGCACCGTGGAAGGAGCTGTTGCTGTGCATGTAGCCAACTTATCGCTTCTATTTGTTCTACAATTGGCACCTGAATTCAATCACAAAATATAAAGTTGGTAGCTATACTCCATACAGGGAAAGTTTCGGTTTGTTATACACTTGCGACTCTTCGTTGTGTCTGCTAAGCTCTTAATTTAAGCCTACTATACACTTTACACATTTCCTGTCTTTTTTTAATGATAAAAAACATTTACTCATTTTCCTTTTACTGTTATTCACAATTTTTTACTAGCAATCAAACTTATTAAATCATCTTCAAAAATGAAGGTGCAAATTAGCACGTAGACGATTAATTAAATCCAATTTTTATAAGGTTAGACATTTTTTTTATTGATTTTACATCATACAACAATACTTAATTCTCTAACTTTATGCTACAGCTCAAATTATTTAAAGTATTTTTCTTTTCACGCATTTGAAGTATATGATTTAAATTTTTTATATTATATATAGAAGAAATAAAATATAGGTTTTTAAACTTAAAAAAACATGTTTAAGGTATAATAATGTTTTCCTAAATTTTATTAAAATAATTTAGTAAAAAAGAGAGAAATTCATATAAATGATTTATTTTAGTTTTGTTTATAATATTAAAATACATTGAATAATTATTGATATGAATCATATATCATTTTATATGTATTCTAAAATTATACAATCTTAAAAAATATTACTTACTAAATAAATTTATTTAACCAATATAATTAATTTTCTCACTAAATTTAAGAGTTATTTCAATTACAAAATAATTTATTAAATTCTTATAAAATAATTATACTTAATATATAAATAGCAGTCCTTAATATAAAGATTTGCGCTTAAACTAAAACAACATTTTTCCCATCTTTATTTTTCCAGGATTCATGGTCTCGAACCCTTCAATTTCTCGTCGTCTTTTCTTTTTATTTTTTTTCATTTGATCACTGCTAATATCAGCATCTCTCCTCTTCAGGAAAAATGGAGTTGGCTTGCCAAATGCCATTTCCAAGCCCCAAGATAGGGCCTGGTCTGCAGATAAGGAAGAGAGATGCTTCGTGCGCACACAACACAATGCCTGCCAACCACGTGGCAGAAACCCCGTTTCTCTAAGCCATTAGCCGATTTTAGAGATAAAAGTACATTACTGGTGCTGCAAAACACTGGTGCAAGAACAACTTTACCTGTAGGCGAACAATCCCAGAAGTAGAAAGTGGAGGCTTAGCTTTCAAATCACAAATGGCCAAACTGAGAGCTTCCATAGCCAACGCAGGGTTTGGAACTGCGTCAAATGTACGGGTTTCGATGATGCCGATTGGGAGTTTGGAGTTTCCTCCTTGGCAACCATTCATGGAAAGCGAACATGAATGATATCTCTGGGTATACATGTTAAAATATCGAGCAATTAAGCGTAAGCACGAAGAAATTAAATTTAAGAAGCATATAAAAACAGGTACCAAGTCAGGTAGATGCAGAGGAACGTAAATAAGCACTTACTTTGCGGATATGATGAACTAGATTTGTGTAGGAATACTGATGGGAAGAGATGTTAAAATATTTACCCCATTCTGACTGCACCGAACGAACAAAAATGAATTGCCTAGCTAGAGCAGTAGCTTCCATGAGAAAAGAGAATTGGTGGAGAAGAGCGGATGAACACAGGCCCGCATCCACTGCAGCGGCCAATTAAATGTGCTCTGTTTTCTATAAATGATAAAAGAAATAAATATCGCACGTAGTTTATTTAGAAAATTCTCTTAATTTTTAAAATCCTTAAATTTTTTGATTAAAAAAACTTCTTTACCTTTGAACTTCGGTTGAAAAATTATGATAGGCATATATGTACAATAAATATTAAATATGAATTAATTAAATATTGCTACTTTATTCATTCAACTGAAATTAATTAAATTTAATTTAAATTAATAATTTAAGATAATTATAATAAATTATAATTTAAATTAGTCATCGTTCTATTAAGATTAAACATTAATAAAATGTAAAAAGACTAACATACGTTACATTTTTTCCTATGAAGGAACTAATTGATCTCATATATTAAGTATGAAGATACTTAAAAAAAACATGTAGATGTTAGTTAAAGAATAAGTTCACTGAACTGACCTGATATAAGAAATTTATTTGGAACATTACTTATATATCAATAAAAATTCTTGATGTAATAATTGTATAAGTGATCATTTGATTTAAGGTCTTCAAAGTTATCTTGTATAGGGATTGTTATGTTTTGATACTACTTATAAACTATTCTAATAATATGTAATTCAGTTGGTAGTCATTGGATGTAACACAAACTATATGAAGGTAAATGAGTGATCTAAATAGGATTTATTATCCAAAAGTAATTAAGGAGAATATTATGTTGTTTTCGATTGTCAAGATACACCCTCACAAATCATATATCACATAACACCCAATCTTTCTCTCCAACAACTTTTTGTTATTCTATTTGATGGATAGGATCAAATCCATGGCTTTACTTTTCTTATAAAAAGGTGTACAGTGCCTATGTAAAAGTCAGAAAACAAATCAATAAAAGTCTCTTTGATTACTATCATTTTCTCATTATTGTAACATGGTATCAAAGCACTTATGGCCTATGACAGAATCCTCATCTTTTCAAACTAATCCCTCCTTTCCTCCCTCTTCACCACACACACCGCCCTTTCTCTCATCTATATCTCATCTTATCTCGATCAAACTTACCAATGATAACTTCCTGCTCTGGAAAACTCAAATGCTCCCTTATCTTCATGGCTAACAATTGTTTGGCTACATTGATGGCTCCATATCTGCTCCTCCAGAGCGCCTACCAGATGATACTCTTAACCCTTCCTTTTCTCGACGGTTTCAACAGGACCAACTGATCCTCTCTATTCTTCTTTCCTCTCTTTCTGAAACCGTTGTGGGTCCAGTTCTCAGTCACACCACCTCCTCATCTTTATGGCATGCTCTTGAATATACTTTTGCCGTTAAATCTCAAGCTCGCTATATTCAAATTTTCACTTAACTTGCCTCACTTTAAAAAGGTGACACCTCTATCACCGATTATTACTACAAAGTTAAATCTCTTTCTGATACATTAGCTGTTGTAGGTAAACCTCAATTGAATCTTAAATTCAACACCTATCTTCTCACTAGTCTTGGTTCTGATTTTGACTCGATTATGGCCTCTATCACTACTCAAACTGACCATGTGTCTCCAGCTGTACTCCTCAATCACCTCCTCATATTTGAAGCTCGCCTTTTCCACCACACCCCCTGCATCTTCCTAAGATCATAGCCCACCTTTCTACAGCGTTACTAAACAACAACCACACCTATGGCTCTTCCTCCTTTCGTGGTCGCTCCTGTTGAGTCAAAATGACTTTACATATATATGATTTTGATGAATAACAAAGAAAGAAAACAAGCAGACGCAGAATTGAAATGAATAACAAAGAAGAAAGAAAAACAGACGGAG
>JANTPM010000006.1:35721429-35738692 GCA_025434745.1 Erythroxylum divaricatum | reverse complement strand
AGCTCGAGGCTCGTTTTCACTCGTTGAGCTTTAAGCTCTAGCGGTGGCTACTCAGGTCTAACTACCATTATCTGATTATGCATTTCATGAATGGAGTGCATGGACAGACTTTATCACAACATGAGGCACATAGGGCTCAATTTGACAATACCATGTCACAATCAATTCATATATATCCCAATTGTCACATCAAAACAATTATTTCTCAAATATCAGAAACAAGCAATTCACAGAGTGCATCGATTCACAGCCAATTAACACGTCTATGTCAAATCTCCCATTACGTTCCCAACATAGACAAACACAATTCCCACCATTATCACCATAATAGTCATATAATAATTGAGCATATCATCTAGGTTACTCACCACTGCTCCCAAAGCTAGTGCCTGGAAGGTCCGACAACGTCTGTGGGTTGACGTTCCAGTCGCTCCTCTATAACCAAATAACACACATATATATATCACAATTTGCACAACTATCGATGTTCAATAATGTATATGAATGGAAGGAAAGATGTACAATACAAGGTGACCCCATGTGCAATCTTAACTCTCTTAAACATCTAATCGACTCATCAAAAAGTTGTGTAAAACATTAATGTCATTCGATATGCTTTGTCCTTTAATTACCCTTTTAACACTAGCATGTTAAGTTCATTGACCCTCACATCCTTTTTCTCTTTGATCTTTCTCCTAATATATTTGTAGTCCCCATTTCTTTCCAATACCTTACCGTTATAAATTGTCTGTCTATCTTGCTCTTGCTTATAATGATGTATGTAGAATCTTGTATCTTCTCTTAGCTTTTTAGTAGACGATGGGCCGAATTAGTAAAGACAATTTATCCTTAAGCTGTCTAGTTGCTAGACTTTATTTTAATTTCATCCCAATTTAGGAATTTCAATAAGATTATTTAATTTCTCAAAAAATATTTGCATTACAAAAAAGAGTATTATTTAGAAATTCATGATATTTAAAGTTTATAATAATGTTCATTATGCATTATGCTACAAGAGAAATCACTCTGGTTGGGTCGGTCGTGCTAGGCCCAAGTCCAGACGCAGAACGGTACATGGGCCGATCGGCCCATCCTATGGGGATTGACCTAATTCCTACAGGTAATAATCATATAAATTCATTACCTCATCATGAAAAATGTACGATTTCTAAGAACCCTATTTTTCTTTATTCACTAGCCATCAAAGCTCTCAAAAAGACTGACTTGAGTGTCGGAGGGGCCTACCGGAAATCAACCCCCAGCGTGCCTTTATTGTTTTACAGGTATCTTCGAATCAAAATCAACCAATCTCATGGATCCAAGCAGCAGTGCCCAGCCTCTCCAAGTTCTGACAGAACCACACTCTATTTCACTCTCAATACAAGGACCAAAGATTGTTTTTGTTGAACAAAAATGAAATGATTAAAGCCATCACTGGGAGATAAATGTTCCTCAATCTACAATTATGCAAATGGCAGAGAAGGGAGTAAGGTCCCATATACAAATATAAGTCCTTTTCTATTTAATTGATTCAAGAAAAATGGTATCTTAGAATAAACAAAAATAAAGTAGCTGTAAAAGTTATACTATGACAAAATGAAATTTAAATAGAGAGAAAGGGAACTATTTGATATATCAATTATTTAAATTTAGCAATAAATAGTTACGTTGAAAGTCGTTAGAGATTTTAGGCGATCTCTTCTTGAAAACACTCTATCCATTTTCTTGATCGTTTAAGAAAACAAAGAATCTCTTAGTAGAGCACTAAACTGAGTTCTATATACACATAATTGACTAATTGTTTTTCTCTTCAATTGGTAATAAAAATAACAAAACAACAGAACTGTATTAAGTTTTACAATGTATTCTGGTTTAGCCGGATTCTGGCTAGACTGAACGTTACCGTTATACTCCATGTGATTAACTGCTTCAAGTGTCAGCTTCAACGTCGAAACACCTGCAAAACAAGAAAGGCACGTCGGGGGTTGTGTCCCGATTAGCCCCTCCAACGCTCAAGTCAAGTTTTTTGGTGAAGGAGAGTCTACTACAGTCAGAGAGAACTAGGCTTGTGATCGCATACCTTCGCTGTGGTAAAATCGTACCTTATATATGAAGCAGCAACTAGGTTTAGCTCTTTACGTGTTTGCATGGGAGACTTTCTCCTGCTAATGGGTCGGAGAAATAGTTGCTTGGGCCTGAATTTGGTGTAGTCATGAGGCTGATCTTTGGTGATTGGACCGATCAGCCCATGCATCATTGGCACTGAATTTGGGCCCAGTACGACCGACCCAACCAATCATAAACTCTTAGATCGTAGATCCTGTTTGAGATTATTAAAACGGGGAGAGATTGGTCGTGTACGTTCTTAAGAGGTAAACCTTGAGATTTTGTGCCCGTGGAAGTAAAGGGCTTATCTCAGCCAGTATGTCTGAAACTTACACTCCAATCTTACTTTGTTTTCCCTAATCTGCGATAAATAATCTGTTTCCAAGCACATATCTGATATTTCCCGATCCCTCTAGCTAGGGTTTGCCTTGTTGGTTGCCCCTCATAAACATTCCTTTCACACCACTGCTCCGTCAATCCTATAAATTTATTAACTATTGGTGATTATATTTAATTGCTAATTATTATCTTTGTTATCCTCTATAAATTTATGGAATTAATACTAAAAATATATAAAAACTAAAAATTAATGTCACTTACAGCTTCCCCACCTTTCGATTCTACTGGATTCTTATTCATTCTGTTGTTTTTCTGTAACAAAACCCTATCCCTCAATTCGTGCCACTCTATATCGTTGTAGAGATCAATTTCCGGTAGCAATTTTCTTTCTTGTCAGCGATGGGTAAAGATATGGAATCTGCTGCCATGGAAATCGACGCTCTAAAATCCGATCAGATCAGTCCTCGATTCTCCATCAACGGTAATCATTATTAATTTCCGAATCACCCATGCGATTTCCTTTATCCAATTGATATGATTTGTTCTATGTTGGATTTTATTAGTGTTGCAAATGCTCAAATCTGCTCAGATGCAGCATGGGTTGCGACATGGGGATTACACTCGTTATCGGAAGTATTGTAGTGCTAGGCTGAGGAGGTTGTATAAGTCACTCAAGTTCACTCATGGTCGTGGCAAATATACTCGTCGACCCATTACCGAAGCTACCGTTACCGACGTCAGGTATTATAACGCGGTTGTTTTAGTGTAGTCACTGATGGTGGTAGGTATATTGCCCAACACATTTAGATCTGTGAAAACTAAGATGAAAAGCAGTTCCTTTTTTAATTTTGGTATTTGAAAGTAATGTAGGTTTTTGCACGCGGTTCTTTATATGTCTGAGAGAGCTTGGAGCCATGCCATGGAGAAGCGGCAACTTCCAGATGGTCCCAACGCACGTCAACGCATCTATTTGATTGGAAGACTGAGGAAGGCAGTGACATGGGCCAATCTGTTTTCGCGATTATGTGCTGCCAAGGGAGATTCCAGAACTTCTTTGGAAGCTGAGGTTTAACTTTGTTTATACTCATCAGTATATGATTTGGTACCCTTGATAAATTTTTATTGGATAGTGGTTCAAGATTGAGTGTTAATTGGACTTTTTTATATTGAAATTCTGTAAAACGGTAGGTTCTATACTGATGCTCTTGTGCTTGAGGGAAGTGTTTCCTTGTTTATCTGCTTGTGTTATGGTTTTGGTAATGCTTGTCTTTAATGATGCTGTTATGTCGGCTTCTTAAGTGAAAAAAAAATATCTATAACATGATATACCAAGAATGGTGTTGCTAGTAATTCTTTAGACTTTCTATTAGATCTCCTAGACTTTGGGATGATTAAACCGCTTGATATGGTGATAGATTGCACAGAATACTTCCACTTTGGAAATGGGACATATATTTTGTCATTTTTATATTCGAGGAACTGATTAATCTATAATATGATGTTTTCTTCACAGGGTTGGCAAGTTTTGCTTGTGAGAGTAAACCTTACTTCATGCAGGAAAAAAAAAAAAGCTCTCATCTTTTATCAACATATCTCATGTAGGAGAAGTTGATTATTATACATTTTAGTTGTAACTACAGCTTTTCGTAGTCTTGTTTTACATTTTCTTTATTATTCCAGGCCTCAAACTTGGTTCTGATTTTTACTAACAAGTTGTAGGTATTTCGTACAATGTTTCTTTCTGTCACAATTATTCCAGCATGACCACCCTTTTCATTTGATTTCCAATTTGCAGGCCTATGCCTCCTATATGAATGGGACTCTGTTGTTTGAACAGGATCGCAATTGGGACACTGCCTTGAAGAATTTCATTAGTGCCAGGTGCATCATTACATTCTGGTTGTTAGTTATTTGACGGAGAACTAGAATTAGTTTAGGGTTATGTTCTGTACTAGTTGGTTTTATTTTTAGGAGTTCATTCTAATTTTTTTTCTTATTGTTCAAATTATAAAAGCAGATTTATTTAAGGTTTTCAATTAGGGTGAAAAATAAAGTTTGACGCTTTGCTTTACTGGGATCAAATGCAAAATTCTATATGTTTGTGCATTTAGTTTATGGATGGCAGGAGAGCGTAGAGTCTGTTCTGTTTTAGAATTTCTGAATTTTCAGCTCCAGAGTTACCATTCTTTCATTATAAAAGTTGTTTTTTGATTTAGGAGTGGTTCCTAAAACCATACAAGTGATTTCTAGGTATGAGACAAATAATTTTGTTTGTCCATAATCTTTTAGGATGATTTTTAGTTTGTGTTAACCTAGTGATTCCTAGACCTCGTTATTCGTAAGTTGATGAACTACAGCTTGCATGTGTTTTATCAAATAGTTGGTGGCTGTCCTGTATGATTATTCTTTTAAGTTTTTTCTTGCTGAATCTGTCAATAGTTTAATTAGACTATTCTAGAACTGCTTTAGCTAGTTCTTTGGACGGGTTAGAATTTTTCATATACAAGACATTATACAAGATTTTATCTTCTTCGTATAGCCAACTAGATGATGCTTTGACAATTGATATGAGAGAAATTGGATGTGAAGTTTGATAATCGAATTACCCACTGTACTCTAAGCATTATCCTACATCGAATTCTGATCTTTTATCTTTCTGTTTTATGGAAAATATTTTCAGGCAGTGGTGCCTACTGCTGCACTAAGTACTCTGTCTGGAAACCGGAGAGATAATCTTGCTAGTACTTGATTTTGGTTTGGATATTATAATGACGTTAAAGCTTATTTTGTTCTAGCACATCCTTTGAAATTGTTTTATGATTTCTTTGAAATATATTTTGTTCTCAATATTCCAGAATCAATAGCACTGGTCATACTTGCCATTTATCCTAATTTAGTCAAATTACAAAGGAATGTGCTTGACCAACTTGCTTTTTTTTTTTTCTCTGAAGAGCTGTTTATGAGGAACTTGGGAAGTATGGAGATTTGGAGAATCAAGTCTTGTGTCGTGGTCGTGTTGAGGAGCTAGAGCCTAGTATTCGATATTGCCGGCACAAAATAGGAGAGTCAAACTTGCAAACTTCTGACCTCCTACAAATTGGTGAAATGGAAGGTCCTGCATCGGACCTATTCAAAGTTAAGTTTGAGGTGAGATTGCTTAGCTTCAACTTGAAATTGTACATGTTAAATTGTGTCGCTTGAAACGTGGTGCAGTATCTTTGGTTATACTCCTTTTCTGACTTTGATTTCTTTAAATAAATTACGTTCCTTTGATCTTGGAATCCCACCATCGATTTTACAAAGCTTATATATTTCTGACTGAACTGTAGCTCATAAATGATTGAGCTTTGTATCCTATTGCAACTTTACAATGATGGATTCTGTAAATTGAAGTGACCACTGCTACTGAAAATACGAAGTGACCATTGATTGTGAAAATACTTGTTATAATTTTCACTGAAGCCAAAATCTTCTATCCAACTTCTGATTCTCATCATTATGTTGGTTTACAGGCTGCTATGGCTGAGGCAAGATCTCAACAGGCTGCATCCTTGACAGAGTTTCACTGGCTTGGACATAGATTTCCAATATCCAATGCAAAGACTAGAGTGGCCATTTTAAAAGGTCTGTTGCTAATTTCAGTCTCTAAATAGATATGAAGATAAAATACTACCAAACAGAATCTCTATCCATGGAACCTTTCCTGTGTGATTAATTGAATTTCCATAACATATTCTTTACATAAGGTAAAAGGTAAATTTTAATGAAGTTCACTGATCAGTTTGTTAATTCACGTTTTACTTGAAAGATCATGTGCTAACATGTTTCTGCAACTTTAGATTTAACATTTTCTTTTGTGTACAAGATATGAGGTTGTTTGACTTTCTTTTCATGGCCAAAATTATCAGTTGTACAAATACTATTTACTGATGTATACACTAAATTATTGTCTGATCCAATTGGAGTCATATCTTGGTTCTCTTGTGGTTCATCTTCAGCACAAGACTTGGAGAAGGATTTGCATGGCCCTGCATCAGATACACTACAAGCTGAGAAAAAATTAACCATCTTTGACAAAGTTTTTGCTGCTTATCATGAAGCGAGGAGCTGCATCTGCAGTGACATGGTATGGAATGCTGCCTAGTGATTTCATACTGTTTTTTTCTTCATACAGTTCACTTTATTTCTTTTCAACTTTTACTCTAGTGCTTTGTCGATTTGTTCCTTTGGTAGCATTTATTAGGTTATCCAATTGTCCTTTTGTAGCCTTTGTGTTTGCTATTTCTTTTGTTGTTTTTCAAACAGATTCTTGACATATCAAACTTTGTAGGTTAGTGCTGGTAATGCCGATGATGTCAAAGATGAATTGTATGGCCTTGATAAAGCTGTCAGTACTGTATTAGTACAGCGAACCATGGAACGTAATCAATTGTTGGTTAGCATCGCAAAAAGTAAATTTGCTAGGCGCCGTGAGGACAAAATGGAGAAAGCTACCAAACCTGAAGAACTTGTTCGCTTATACGATCTATTATTACAGGTCAATGATGTATTCTTGAAGCTGAAATTTTAACAGGGACTTCCTGTATTAGGATTGACTCAAATTTTTACTGAAAACTTTATTCGCATGACATATTTCACAGAATACTGCCGATCTTTCTGATTTATTGAGTTCTGGGCGAGAAACAAAACCAGAAGAACTGGCATTAGCTGAAGACTGTACACGACGAAGTTTGACATTCCGGGCCCAAAGGTAAGATCCTCTACTTGTTTTAACAAGTTACTTAAAAGTAAGTCATTTCTGTCTCTGGTTTGAAGTTTTTTTAAAATTTTTATTCATTGCCTCTTATTTAAGCATAAAAGGCCTCCTATTTTGAAGTTGGCTACAACTTGCATTTCCATGGTTCAATAGTGACTGGCCATTTTATCTTTCCTCTGTGCTTAAGCCTTCACCATCATCTAGTTCTGCAACCTTTTTCATTTAGAGTTGGGATTTCACTGGAGGCTGGTTTTGGAAGACTAACCTAATTTCTCTAAAATGTTAATTTGTATCTTAATGTAATGCAAGTACCAATGTGTCAGGTCTTTCTACTTGGCGAAGTCATATAGTTTAGCTGGAAAGAGAACAGAAGCATATGCATTGTACTGCCGAGCTCGATCTCTTGCTGAAAATGCCTTGCAGAAATTTCAGAGTGTGAATGTCTCTGACGAGGTGATTTAGCCTGGAGAAGACCAATAACTGTTTACAAGTTACATTTTATGAAAGTCACTCGTTTATGATTTATCTGATGAAATCATGGAGGAAATTTACCTGTTGATGCTTTAGGGCGTGTTAGAAATTAAGGATGATATGTTTTCGTTTGGATTAATTGTTTATATTTTTTATGCTTCTTGAACAGTCGATCATCAAAGAGTTGAAGACCTTATACAACGAGTGCAGATCTAACAGTTGCATAGAGCATGCCATTGGGATTATGGAGGAGGTGAAAGCTCCAGAGGCACTCTCTAAGAAAGTTTCTGCAATTTCATTGAGTGGAAGTGAGAAGAAGGTATGTCATTCTTGTGTTGTTTTTTCCCTCTTGTTCTCCTTAAGAAGATATCACACTGGTGATAACTCTACCAATGACGGCAAAGGATGGACCATAGGATAGAACTTCTGTTCCTAATTATATCTTCCTAGTTATACTAACAATCACCATGAATACTTTGACATACTAAACCTAGATTGCAAATAAAGAACTGACCACATATAATTATTTGCGCCTCTGTAAAAATAGAGTAATTTTCCATGGTTAAATCTTAAGATATATATCTGATTTGTCAGTTATTCGTTTCTTTGGCATATCCACTAAGCAGCTTATTTTGCTCAATGTTGAAAAATCCTGAGCATTTATCACTAACCCTGATTGAAATATTGTTTTGAAATTGTAAGGTGGAGAAATTCCTTCTTGAGAAACTCGATGTGTATGAGCCTGCTGTTAGCATTTCAAATGCGAAGGTTCTTCCACATATTGAAGGCTTCCCTCCGGCCTGTCAAGCTATAACTAGAAACCCTATTGTTCTCGACCTTGCCTATAACTATATTGATTTCCCATCGCTGGAGAATAGGATGAAAAAAGACAAGAAAGGCTTCATAAGTAGGCTTTGGAGGTAAGTGCTGGCGAAGAGCTCTCTAGTTGATTTCCTGTTAACAAAAAGAAAAAGAAAAAAAAAGCGGATTGCCTGATGAGCTGTAGGAGGCATTGACTTCATAATTGGAGACTCAGTCTATGCAGTCTTTAGCTTTTGAAATTTTGGATATGTGAAAATTTTGGCTTGTTAGATTCCCAAATCCGGACACAACTCAACTTAAACGTTTAGGATGTTGCAACTTGGTTTGGGTACACAGAAATAGAACATCACATTGAACTGAACCAAATGGGATCCTTTTGGCAGCTCTATTGCTCAATATTACGCTTCAGTCGCCCCCTTGTTTTACAGGCGATAGATATATGATGCTCTTGCTTAAAAAGTTTTGAGGAAATGGTTATCTTATTGGTGCAAGTCCTTTGGGATACATGGATCCAAATAACGAGGATAAAGATGTGAAAATTTTCACATTGGCTAGAATCACACTGGGTTAATGGAGTCCACTGGGTTTACACGTTTTATCCACTTAACTAGGTCTAGTTATCTTTGCTGGAGCTTTTTATTACCTATTGTTCACATATCCTCCGACTTGATACGCTTATGTACAAATCGGGGCCTAATTCAATGCTCTTCTTTTTCATCTTTGATTTAGTAGCCCTTTTGTTTTATTTGTATCCTCGTCATTTTTGTTTTATTTTTTCCTCAATTGCGATGTCAAATTGGTAACAAAAAGGTGACAATTAATTAGGAATGTCAAAAGGTTATGGGCTCAGCTTAAATTAATTGAAAAATTAGGCTTTGGATTGGATTATATAATATATACAAACTCACATAATTTTGTTTAAAATATATATCTCTCACACGGGACTCTTATCTCTCTAATCGTTCTCAAATTTTCTTTTATCTATTAGGGTTTGTTTGTTTCTTATCTAAAGTAAATAAATAAGATTTGACATATATGAAAATAGTTGAGTATATTAATTAATTAGTTAAACCAAAGTAATTAAGAAGAATATTTTATCATTTTCAATTCGTACCTAATTATGGATTTTCGAGGAAGATTAGATTGAGAATTGACAAATTAGTTTTTGAAATATCAATCATACTTTAATTATTAATTTTTAAGAGCAAACAGGATTGAATTTTATATAACTTAAACATTAATTATGTGCTCTACTTTTACTTGGAACATTAATAAAGAAAATATTAAATTATGCATTATAATCATGCATAATTATATATTAGTCAAATCACTTATATTAGTCAAATCACTTTAGTATTATTAATAATTGAGTGATTATAATATATTATTAAATGTCAATTTTAATTTTTAATTGTAATTATTTAGTTGATAAAACTAAAAATTATTTTATATATTGGTTATAATTTATATTTATCACTAATATATTTAGAACCTAATAGATCATACATATACAACGATTAAAGGGAGAAATTAACTTAAAATAAGTTGAACTTAATTTTTCAATTTAAAAACTTTAGAACTAAATATGATATATTTATTTGGTAAAATTAAATTCTAACTTTGGTTAAAAAAAAGGTAAGTAAAAGAGTATCTATTATCAAAAGACAATAAATAAATAAAAGACAAAACACATAAATATTAACCAAAAACTTATATTAAAATTTTGAGTTTTAAACTCTTAATCGCACAAGTGGTTCAACTTATCCAATTTCTATTAATAATATTGATCGTCTGATGGATTGGGTTTTTGAAGAATCGAATTCGATAGATGTTAATGACTTGGAAGATAATCTTGGATGGAAAATCATTGACATATTATTTGGTGCATTAAATTTAAACAATAATAATAATGAAACTCCTCTTAATGATGAAGATTTTGTATTAAATGATAACTGGAGTCAGTGTAGTTATAATAAGTATTCTCCCATAGATAATTGAATTTCGTTCCAAGTTTTTTTATTTTTCCTCTTCTTTTAATTTTACTTATATTTGATGTATATGTTAAATTCTATATATGTAATATAATTATAAATATTTTTGTTTCAGGTTCAACTTCTATTTGATTATTTCGTCATCACGAATTCATGTTGTAAATTGTAATAGTTTGAGAGTTAAAGATAATTATTGTTATTTTTATTGGATGTTTTTATATAATTATTATTTTTTATATGATGAAATTATGTTATTGTAATATTCTAAATACTTTATATTATTTTTAATTTTATATTTGTAAGATGATTGTCTTTTTTATATCAATTGTGGCTATTATTTATATGCGAAATATTTTTAAATTATTTTTATTTCATATTAATTGTGATTATTATTTATTATTATGATTTTTGAAGACAATTGATTTAAATTATAAAATACACAGTATAACTGTACAATATATCAATGAACTATTTTGTAAATTTTTAAAAAATTCAGAGATTATTTCATAAATTTAAAAAATTATTCAAAACAGTACTCAATATTGACCGATATCGATACAGTATCGTACCATATTATAACTTAGTACCAAATCCGGTACAACATTCGCAACTTTGAATTTAGGCTATCCAAATTCAATTGGGCCCAAAATTTAAAATTAAAAAATGAACATTTTTATTTTTTGAAAATATATTTAATAAAACTCGATTTGAGTCTGACCGGACTTTAAACTGGATCAGGCCGAATCCGAAGTTAATCTCTTTATCTCTCCCTCACTGAAGCATTGTGGACATGACGACATTACAAAGCAATTAAAGAGCTTTTTGTACTTATTATCACCCTAACTTTACATCCGTAAAAATCTTTAAGTGGTAGAATAATTACATCAACTACCAACTACCAGCATTCTTTTTATTCGATAAGTCGTAGCCATGAATAAATTTTTGAATGCCTCCCTCCAAAAAAGCAACGAATTGACTTCGATACAATCCATTTCAACTTGGGTAAATTCATAGGTTTTCTGGAGGGAGGCAATCAAAAATTATTCATTGTTATGACTTGCCAAATTAAACAATGTAATTATTCTAACGCTTACCAAATTATATATGCGGATAAGTATGATATGCTACTACTTACCAATGCGAAGCAGTGCAAGTTTCATACTTACCGCTCCAAATACTACATACAATGCAGTATTTTCGTGAGATAAAGACAGAGGCATATGCGGTGAGATGGATTTGTGTGCCTTTTGTCAATATTTACAAAAAAAATGTGAAATTAATTTTAAATAAATATTTAAATTAAAATTAAATTCTAGAACAAACTTTAAAGTTTAAATTGCCCATTTTTAATTATGTTTTAAAGACAAAATTTCTTATTTTGAAATTATATCTCATATTCTCACCTTTCTATATTCAATTGTAACTCAGATTTTAAAAAAAATAGCATACATGACATACTATATGATACAGAAGCTTATATATTCCCAAATTTATAAAATACAATATTTAAATCTATTTACATGTTTTAGAAAATCTTTCTAGTTCTATTGCATTCTACAATTAATTTCAATATATAAGTGGCTTTTTTTATAATTTCTACCCAATGTTATGAATATCGTACCGGTACTAGTATCGATACTTAGTTGGGTTTTGGTTCGGTACTATATTAGTATCGATCAATAATGGATACCATTTCAGGTAATTTTTTAAATTTATGAAATAATTCCTAGATTTTTTAAATTGCAAAATAGTCCTTCAATATATTATACTATATACTTTATAATTTTATTTCAATCATGTCTCCAAAAATTATAATAATAGAAAATTTTAAAATAACAACAATTTTTATTTTTATTAACAATATTTTTAACATATTTAACATATAAATAGTAACCATAATTAATATGAAAAGGATCATTTAATCATCATACAAATATAAAATTAAGAATAATATAAAGTATTTAAAATATTACAATTTTATCATATAATAAATAATAATTATATCAAAACATCAAATAAAAAAATAGCAAATATCTGTTACTCTCTAGCAATTATAAACAAGGGTTTGTGCCGAAGAACTAATAAGAAGTGAAACCTAAAATATAAATATTTATAATTACATTGTAAATATGGAATCTAACATATACATCAAATATAACTAAGACTAAAAGAAGAAAAGAAACAAAAACTTAAAATTTCATTTAATCGAAAACCAACTACAACTTCATTGACCTCAATTCTCATTTCGTATAAAATCTTGATTATTTAGAGGAGTCTCATCATTATCACCGTTCAAATTAATTGCACTACATGATATGTCAATGCTTTCGCATTTAAGATTATCTTGTAAGTCACTTTCATCTATCAAACTTGGTTCCTCAAAAACCAGATCTGTCAAAAGATCGATATTATCAATAAAAATTGACTATATTGAACTACTTATTTTACTAAGAGGCCTAGTAAATAATAAAATTAAATTATAACAACTTATATCTATCTTAATAATGATAATAACATACATTTTTTGAAACTTTAAATTGTATTGAACAAAGATTAAGTTATTCAATCTTTTGTGCTCCAATTTATTCCTTTTCTTAGAATAAATAAATTCAAATGTGTTCTAATTTCTTTTACAACCTGTTGCACTCATATTTTGGCTTAGAATTTGAATTGCAAACATTTACAATTCTGAAACACCATTTTCTAACTAGTCCTACTGAAAAATTATAAGTCGTAAGATAACAAAAGTAGCGTTATAAAAAAAAGAGATTATTAATTTTCAACAAGTAACAAAAGTGAAAAATATATACCTAAATTAAGTTTTTTCTTTTTGACGAATAGTAATTAACATCCTAAAATCATAAGAAGCCTCCTTATAAATCTTTATTTATGAGCTTAGAAGATCTTTCATCATTTCATGGACAATAATTGTTATAATAGTTAATAACATTTCCCTATTAACTTCAGCTTTCTTATAAAACTTAGTTTGAAATAGACACTAGGATTAAAAATTCCTTTATTGGAAATAATGAAAAGTAAAGTTGTCTTTCTCATCTCTTATTTATAATTGCAAGATAATGTGTATATAAAAAAAGCCTTTTTTAAGATTGGCCTTGATTGCTTCCTTTTCCCTCTACATGACATTCTAAAAATAACTCATTGTTGTCTTTTATTATTATTAGTCAAACGAAGTACCCTCATCACAGGCTCACAAACTTGAATGATAAATTGACATTAAGATCAAAATTTAGTATCTTCAAGAATAATTATGGAAACCTCCAGTCCAACATTAGACCTAACATTTTGAAATGGAGCCAGTATCGATCAATAACGGATATTATTTTGGATAATTTTTTAAATTTATGAAATAGTTCTTGAATTTTTTAAAATTACAAAATAGTCCTTCAATATATTATACTATATACTTTATAATTTTATATCAATCATGTCTCCAAAAATTATAATAATAGAAATTTTTAACATAACAACAATTTATTTATTTTTATTAACAATATTTTTCACATATTTAACATATAAATAGTAAACATAATTAATATGAAAATGATCATTTAATCATCATACAAATATAAAATTAAAAACAATATAAAGTATTTAAAAGATTACAATTTCATCATATAATAAAAAATAATTACATCAAAACTTCAAATAAAAAGAATAATAATTATTCATTACTCTCTAGCACTTATAAACAAGTGTTTGTGTCAAAGAACCAACAAGAAGTGAAACATGAAATATAAATATTTACAATTACATTGTAAATATAGAATCTAACATATACATCAAATAAAAGTGAGACTAAAAGAAGAAAAGAAACAAAAACCTAAAACTTCATTTAATCAAAAACCCGTTATAACTGCATTGACCTCAATTCTCATTTAGTACAAAATCTTCATCATTCAGAGGAGTCTCACCATCATAACCATTCAAATTTATTGTACTAAATGATATGTCAATACTTTCTCATTCAAGATTATCATTCAGAGGAGTCTCACCATCATAACCATTCAAATTTATTGTACTAAATGATAATTTAACATCATAGCCAATGGCTCAATGGTAAGAGGCGTGCACTTAAAGTGCAACAAAACTTTGAGGTCTTAGGTTCGAGTCGTGAACTCACCCTTGACCAAAGAGGACAATACCTGGAGTGATGGCGGTAGAAGCCGGGCTCTACATTAAAAAAAGGCGCCTTTTTAATGTAGAGCCCGGGCTCTAGGCTCTATACTACTGAACTACTTATTTTATTAAAAGGCCTAGTAAACAATAAAATTAAATTATAACAAATTATATCTAACTTAATAATGATAATAACATACATTTCTCGAACTTTAAATTGTATTGAACAAAGATTAAGTTATTCAATCTTTTGTGCTCCAATCTATTTCTTTTTTTTAATGGATGAATTCAAATGTGTTCCAATTTCTTTCACAGCCTGTTGCACTCAAATTTTAGTTTAGAATTTGAATTACAAACTTTTATAATTCTAAAACATCTTTTTCAACTGGTCTCATTGGGAAACTATAAGTTGTAAGATAACAAAAGTAGCGTTATAAAAAAAATAAAGTGATGATTAATTTTCAACAAGTAACAAAAGTGAAAAATATATACCTAAATTAAGTTTTTTCTTTTTGACGAATAGCAATTAACATCCTAAAATCACCATAAGTTTCCTTATAAATCTTTATTTATAAGCTTAGGAGATCTTTCATCATCTCATGAACAATAATTGTTGTAATAGTTAATAACATTCTCCTATTAACTTCAGCTTTCTTTGTAAAACTTAGTTTGAAATAGACACTAGGATTAAAAAAAATCCCATATTGCAAACAATGGAGAGTAAAATTGTCTTTCTCATCTCTTATTTACAACTGCAAGATAATGTGTGTATAAAAAAGGCCTATTTTTTAGATTGACCTTGATTGCTTCCTTTTCCTTCTACATGACATTATAAAAATAAACCATTATTGTCTTTTTAGTACTATTAGTCAAACGAAGTACCCTCATCACAGGCTCACAAACTTGAATGACAAATTGACATTAGGATCAAAATTCAGTATCTTCAAGTATAATTATGGAAACCTCCAATTCAACATTAGACCTAACATTTTGAAATGGAACTCACTTATCACTTGTAAATATCTGTCTTAACTCTTTTTTTTATCATAATAAAAGACTAAAGTGATAAGAAATTTGTTACAAATCTTAAAATAGTAGGACGACACAAATTCTTACCATTGGTAAAATAATTTCTCATTAAATTTAAGAACCATGCACAATTGTAGATGAACTTGTTTATTTTCTGTATAGTTTTATCAATAATAGGAAAATATCTACCATCCTCTATATTTTCTAACATCAATTCAATGCAATGTCCAGCACAAGGAATCCAATAAAAAGAACTATACTTACTTTGTAATCTTTTTCTAATCTTTATAAGCGAAATTATTGTTAGTAATGAACTGTAAAATATTTTCTAGCTCAACTTTATTCGCAACTTCATCAAATATTTTAAATAAAGTATCAGCATTCTTAACAATGCCAGATGCATGAATAGACTTAAAAAAACATTTACACCTTTGCAGAATAAACCAAAAAATTAATAGTAAGCTTATCTCTTCTATTTGTCCAACCATCACACATGATTAAACACCCAAAAGTAGCCTAAGTCATTCTTCTTTCATCTAAATAAACTTTAATTTCATAAATAGAGCAACTTAAAAGGTTACTTTTGTAGTCATTAATTGAAGGAGCTTTGTAACCCAAACCATAAGAGATAATAATATCTACCATAGGCCGATAATAATAAGACTGGGAAACATTGAGTCTTATACCTAAATCATACCACTATCTAACCATTGTCATAAACAGATTATGAGTTGTTTTCATTGTAGGGTGTTGCGATGGGAGTTGTTTGTTGTGCAAAAAAATTAGACATGTGCCTTCTTCTTTTCTTAACATCAGGTTTAAATGCAACATTCACTTCTTATTAGGTAGGAATACTATCACTTTCAATATTCTCACTATCATCATGAACAATAACACCAACTTCCACTATTAATTTTGTAATTTAATGTCTGCTTTTTATCTTTCTCGTGTTGATACTCTTCAAGCAAAGTCTTCATTTTTCATTTCACATCATAACTCACATTTTTACAAGTTTCACTTCTCCTTTAACCTCACTAAATGATTCTTTATTCTAGTAATTCCTCTACCTTTCAAATTTTTGTTACAAAACAAGCAAATAGTATGATTCTTTGTTCCAAGGATCAATCTAGCATAAGCCCAAGTTAGATTATTGTATCTTCCTAAATCGGTTAAATTATTAGGAATACTTAAACTTCCTTCCATTTATCTATAAAAATAAATAAAGACATATATCAAAATCAACTTAATAACTTCATATTTAAATAAAGAACATATAATGTCATTATCAACCACAATCACAAATATGTATTGCTTATCTCAAAAGTCCTAACTAACACAATACACTTATACATCTTATATAATATAACTTATTTTGTATGACTATATCATACACAATTCTATTTCATCCAACACAATCCACCAATAAGTTAAAAACAAACAATTCAAATATTCAACGTACACAATTACACAAAATGCATATACATCTTGCATATTATAACTCATTTTGTATTATTACATCATACAATTCAATTTCTTCTGACACAATCCACCAATAAGTCAAAAACAAACAATTCAAGTATTCAACGTATACAATTACACAAAACACATAACA
>JANTPM010000006.1:35673917-35686531 GCA_025434745.1 Erythroxylum divaricatum | reverse complement strand
TTATCAACCTCAACCTCACGAGAAAACTGACTTGAGCGTCGGAGGGGCTAATCGGGACACAACCCCCGTCTAGCCTTCTTTGTTTTGCAGGTATCTCCATACTGAATTCGCCACATAAGACAGTCAATCACATGGAGCATAACGCCAATGTACCATCCTGTCAGAATTTGGCAGAACCACTCTATATATGAAGATGAATAAGAGAACATTCACTTGGATTTTGAAAACTACTTTGAACTTTTCATGTTATAATGTAAATAGGAAATAATAATGAGCGGGTTGTCTACGTTAAGGATCTCATTCCAAAAGACATACTTCTGCATGCCACTATGCTGAGAAACGCACAAGGAAGAAAAGTTGTCCAACTGAAGACAAGACATTTTACTTATATTTATCCATAAAATTTATTCAATTAAATGGTGCATTTAATACACTCTCGTCGTATTCTTGTGATACATGAATTATTATTAAAATTAATGATATGTTAAAAATTTGAAGAATTATTAAATAAATAAAATTCATAAATAATATTGAATAGTTATTAAACAAATAAGATTTAAAAATTTTGTATTTTAAAAAATAATTATTAAAATTAAAAAATATTAAATTAAAATGATTTTCGAAAAATTAAAAAATAATACTATTTACGACATTTTTGTATCAACATCACAGAAGACTTTTTGTGACGTTTTCAGGAAACGTTGTGGAAAGTCAGAATGTGACTTTCTATGACATTTCCTAAAAACGTTGCAAAAAGATCAACCTTTCTGTGACATTTTTTAAAACGTCACAAAATGTCAATATTTTATGTGATGTTTTACGAAAAACGTCACAAAAATCTTTTGTCTATACCACATTTCTCGACATTTTTTGTAACGTTTTTTAAAACATCATGGAATATATTCTGTGATGTTTTTTTGAGATTCTGTGACGTTTTTAAAACGTCACAAATTGTGCTACTTTCTTGTACTGATGCTCAGATCATGGAGTAGAGGTAAAGGCCTAATGCCCTCTTTTTTCTTTAGTTTCCTATCTAGTTTCATTTTGATGATAGTATCTGTAGCATATTCTTTGCCTTGCTTAACCAAAGGACTTCCCTAGTTAGTTTTAATCAATTTTGAGGTATCCAGTTATTCACACCTTAAAGGCTCTTTTGATATTTTTTTGTAGAATTTTTTCCTTTATCCTTAATATATAGAAATATGGCATATCTCTCTAGCCTCTATAGGCCCAATCGAGTCAATAATAACTATATCAAGCACCTTTGGAATAGCTTTTGTAGCCTAAGTAAGGTTAAAACAATTTGTTAGTCCCTAATAGTAGTTAAGAGGGGGATGAAGTGGATGTTTACAAAATTCAATAATTTTTCTAACTAATGTATTTAATTAACAATAATCAATATAAATAAGTAAAAAGAGATTGCTTAATATAAATTAATCAAACAATTGAGCAATAATTTAATGATGATAAGGGGAGAGAATGTATATTGATTTATTGTGGTTCGATAAACAATTCTTTCCTATGTCCGTTCTCAAGACTCTTCTTAAAATTCCAATATAATTATTCTTTTAAGGTGAAGAATAACCTTTGCACAATCTTTCTTTATAAAAGGGAACCCTTCTTACAATATTCTTCCAAGGTGAAGAAGAGCCTTAATTTCGCATAGAACACTCTTAATTATAATATCCAATACCTCAACAAAAGATTACAACTCAAAACATCTCACTAATTCACTTGATAACTCAAAACGATTCACTCATACAAATATAAGACAATAATATTCAAATGATTGAAAAGCTCTTTGAAATGTGTATAAAATACCTAAAACCTTCTCGATTATATAATCAATAATAAATCACTTATTTATAATGTTTTGGGACACCTATAAACCATTAGAGGCAAGAACTAGTACTTATAACGACTATATGTGATGCATTGGTTGACTAATATAATGTATTGGTTAACAAACATGCATTAAAAGCTCCCGATAGATTAGTCAACCAACAGGCAAATTCATCAGAAAATATGGTACATTGGTCAACCAGTATATCAACCAATATTATAGCAAACTCATGATATATCAAATTTAATAACTTTAACATATATTGGTTGACTATTAACCTATATAGGTCTATTACTTACCCCAAAAATATGATTTTTTTAAACACCTTCAAATGCTTAAACTCAATTTGATTAATGCAAATTCGAATTGTACACTTTCTAAAATGTTTCTCAAAACTTATTTTAAATATCAAGAGGCTTTTATATAAAAACTAAAAGCTTTAATGCCTCTTAATGAATGAAAAGACTCTTGTAATGAAGTTAAATGAAATGTTTATACATGGTGAGCATTTTGGTTCACAAAATTAACAAATAAAGATTACAAATAATAATACAAAAGTAAAATGACCTTGATAAGCCTTAATCTTCTTTTATTCTTAATTTGAACTTTATTTTGTTGGTTGCACACATCAACTTCTCTTTTTCAATTTCATACACTTTCATCTTGAGTTTATGGCTTTATTTGGTTCGTATATTACTTTTCATCAAAATAATAAACTCATTAATAGTAATTATTATTTTTTATTATCAAAACACTTATTGGAACCTTCCTTGGTTCAACAATCTCTCCTTTTCTTATGATGAACAATAATAAAATTAAGCACATAAATAACTATCAAGAAAATGATTAGCTCCCCCTTAATTCATGCATAAAGCATAATTCAATATCAAGAACAAAAGAAATATTCATACATGAAGGTAACATAAATTTACTCAAGCATATCACATAATGAAATAATCATTTCCCCTAAATTTTATCACTCCCTCGTACATGAAAGTAACATAAATTTACTTAAACATATCATAAGACAAACCAATCACTGCCCTTAAGTTTCATCACTCGCCCTAAAACTAATATCACCATTTTCTCGCCCTTTCTTGAATAATGAAAAATAAACCATCATCTAAAAATGCAAAACATAAAGTATCATGCTTGAAAGTTACTTTGTAGAAATAATCAAAGTGAATTTGATTAAGAATAATACAACTTCTCACTCAAGATTATTATCATTGAATATTTAAGGAATCAAAACAAAAGGTCAATTTTGATAGAAGCATCCCTAATTGTGTCTAATTTGAAAAGTCCTTGATGTTGGCATCATGCCTAAGATGAAAGATTCAATTAAAGCACCAAGGAGAAGTTTTGACAAAATTAGAGGCTATAATTGTAATAAATAAAAGCATAATTACAATATCCAACAATCAATTTCATAAAAGGATATATAATTTTGAAAGACCAAAAATTTTAAAATACAAGATGCAAAAGTGCCCAAAATACATATATTGAACAAAATTAAAGACTTATCTACATAATTGAAAGGAAAACAAACTTAGCTACTTTTAAATTTTAACTATGAAGCCATAATTTAAAAAATAATTATTAATTAAGAAAAATTGAAATCCCAAATATGAGATTCAAGAATCATAAATTTTCAATTTGATATAATCTAGTGAGATTCTTATGTAATGAGGGATGATGTTTTTCAAGGAAAAATGAATTATTTGGAATTTTGGAGGATATAAGCATAAAATATGACAATAAAAGAAAAAAGGAAAACAAGATATTAAAAATAGGAGGATTGGTTCAAAGATATGCCTTAGCTAGTCGACCAATGTTTGTGCTTCATAAATAACTAAAAGTAAGCAATGGAAGTGTGGGGAAAAAATTTTGTTTGGATTTAAAATATGATCTATTAATCAACTAGTAAAATATTGGTCGACTTATGTTCGTTCTTTATTGACCAAAGATGGCAATTACACTCTTCGCGAACTCTTGGAGAAAGAAGGGAATCTTAAAATCAGGGACATTGGTCGACCATTGAAGGATACTAGTTGAGTAGTATGGCTGTCTAGGCAACCAAACAAACAACAAACAAAAAAAAACTCATTGGAAAAGCAGAAAACATTATTTTTGGTTACATTAGTCAACCACACTAAGATATTGGTCGACCAGTGTATTTTGGAAAGCTATAAAAAAAACTTTAAAACTCAAATTATAAAGAGTCATGGTAATATCAATTAAGAATTATCAAAAATATTTAAAAAAAGACTTCAAACATATAAAATAAATCAAGAAAATGAAAAAGGGATCTTTATCATATAGAATTTCCATCGAACAAACCTAATTCTTTACTAATTGTATTTTAACTCAAAGTTTTAACAAAATAATTTCCCAATTAATGTAAATTATAAGTTAGTTTCCTTTTTTATAATGATGTCTAAGTCTAGATCCTGCAATTTTCCCTTTAAAAATAATTATTAAACTCCTTATTCCTAATTCAAACTCAAAACAATCATCACCAAAGATTTATACTCAAATTCACAAATAAATGCAAATTATCACATATTACTCATGAGAAATTTTCTTTTAAGTTTACAATCTATTGGAGGCTTCTCATCCTTCTCATTTCTCTTACTTGGTTTAACAATTGTATCTTTTGAAATATTTTTAGTGGCTAAATTCTCCACATCCTACAGCATTCTAAACTTTCTTGGAGGCAAGAAGGTTAGATTCATCGTAATAAAATGCATAAACTCCTTAATAAAACTTAATTCAATAACTATTATCTCTACTACATACTATTTGCTCTTTCTTTTTTAGTAACCTTAAAAAACCAAGGTAATCAATATGTTTTAGGAACCCATATAAGCTTGGTTCCTTGGTTGTATGGTTCCTTCTTCTTTTCAATCCATACTTTCAAAGGTTTGCTTAACATTCTTTGTTTAAAAAAACAAAATATATTAATATATCTATAGTTAACTCAAAGGTGACATACTATATTATATGAATAATGATGATACATATAAGTAAATTTATGTGTGTATGCATAATGAGGAAACTTGCTTTGGACATTAAAGCTTTTGAATATTCTTCTAAGGTAGTAAAATGTCCTACGATTCTATATGTGATGCCTACTATGAATGAAAGTTGATGTATGTTTCTTTAAGGCCTAAAAGGGTGTGAGTGGGTTTGCATATTATCATAGAAGTTAAGCCTATTATTCCCTTGATCACTGGCTGCAAATCTCCTTTTATGGAATAGGCTATGGAATAAAGGGAGGGAGGAAGGCTGGATTGACCCTAGCCATAACGTTGAAACAATGGCTGATCTTGTTAAGATTGTAGAAGAAGACAGCCAATATCTCTCTAGACTAAGACAACTCAATTGGAAAAGAAAAGACCTTGTAATAAAAGGATGGATGAAATAAGGGAAGTTATGATCAAATCGTTGATTGTTAGGAACTTTCACTTTTTTATATTTGAAATATTCCTTTCTAGGAGCATTATGATCTATAGCTCAAATGGTCTCTTATGAAGTGTTTATTGGTCTTATTCTTATTGTACGGCTTGTAAACACATTTGGATCTACAAAGGTAATCGCTCATATGTTCCCCTAACCTAACTCAAACTGGAGGGAAGTTTGAACTCTATGTCTAGGTTACGAGCCATATATAAAAGCATGATGCTTGCTCTTAGGTTGAGACCTAGTAGATGTGTTATATGCATTTATATGCTTATATGTAGATGCTCAATGTTCTTTTTTTATTTTAGGTAATGGTAGATGCTCCATGCTCATTTGTTATATTAGGTAATGGTTCTTCACTATATGGTTTTAAAATTACCTTCACTTTCATAGTAATATCCTATGCCATGCCTATCATTGGAATTCTTTTGAGCTCATAACATGTTTTTTAGTTTTTCACTCTTTTTAGTAAACTTTGACAAAGAGTCCTTAAGGAAATCTACCTCCTTTTTCGTTGTTGCATTCTCATGCCTTAATTCATCTATCATTATCTTCAACAATAATCACATTTTTTGGATACTTTAATGCCATATAATTCACTTTTCATTGTCATTCATGCATACATCCAACTCCTTTTAAGCTTCCTTGAGTTTAGAAGTTGATTTCTTCCTTTTCATACTCATAATTTCTAAATTTTCAACTAATTTTTCACAAGTCAAATCAATATCATTATCACAAAAGTTAGGGTTAGATGTTACCTCATTATCATCCATAGTGCTAAGTCACATATGAACTATGTCTTCTTCCGAATAATCACTTTTAGATTTACTTATGTCATTCCAAGTTCATGTTTTAAGTGCTTTCTTCTTGTCTTTTTTCTTCTTCTTATAGTTTCTCTCAAATTTCTTATTATCTTTGGGTTGAGAAGATTGTGAATTTAGCTAGTTGGGTGCTCTATATTCAAAGTAAGTAATATTATAGGATTTACGTTTTAAATTATTTTTACTATCCTTGAAATCATTTCTTTTGGAAAATTTCTTCTTCAAGAACATCTTGAATTTTCTAGTGATTAAGTTAATGTCTTCTTGATCACTTTCACTAGTTGATGTCTTTTCCTCTTCGTTTAATTCTTCTTTTGAGGATCTAAACATCAAATTCTTTATTTTTGGGAGGGGTTTGTGTTGCTTGAAGTCTCATTTTGTATGTGAGGATAGATCTAATAAGTTCATCCAATAATAGTGTTGTTAGGTCCTTGTCTTCTCATATAGTCATCACTTTAGCTTCCTATGTAATATCCTAGTTTGATAATTGTACTATGTAATGTTTTGTACATGTATTTTATAAAGTATGATCTATTTATATTGCAGTAGAGTAATTTAAGCATTTAAATGTATTATTGAAGTTATAATAGATATCACGGATAGACCAAAGAAGATTATGGACTGGACTAAAAATTTCTTGAAAATTTTTCAAAAACTTTGAAAAGCTACAAAATAAATCTGAACGAACTTTAAAAACCTCGAAATGTACTTTGAGGATTTAGGCGATACTTTTCAATGAAATCTGGATGATTTTTGGATGAATAATTAACCCGAGTGGATAGTATTTTTGAATGAATAATGATTTTGGGAACCCAACTCTAAAAATTTGAAACGTACCCATAATAGGTATTAGAGTTTAAAATATGGAGGAGTGATCCAAACCATTTTTCATGCCCTTCTACCTCCAATCAAGCATTTAACAAGATTTCATAGCTATCCAAACGCAGAGGAAGAAGAAAATGGGTAGGCAAGCTTACTTATCTTGTTGAAAAATAATTGATTTGGAATTAGTTTTGATTGAAATTCAGGCTATAGTGCTTGACTTTGTAAAAAAATTGTTAATAAAATTTTATGGCTTAAATGTGTGTATTAAAATGTCATATGATGAATTTGGATTGGTTTCAAGTATTAGAAATCAAATGAAATTGAATTGGAAGAATTTAATGTATAATATGTTAAGTTTAGCCTTAAGGGCATTTTTAGTATAAAAATATGGTTACGAAGTAATAACCATGTGAATATGATTAGATGTAGATTGTATGTGGAAAGTAATGAAGTTGACATGGTTTATGGTATATTTAATTGAAAAATGTATTAAGGAGTTGAATGCATTGATATTAGGTTTTTAGATCAAAAAATGAAGCCAACTGAAGGATTTCGAAGTGGTGAAAAGGAAACTAGCAAGTTGTGAATATATTTTAATTGTTTTATATGACTTAATTCTTTGTAAAAGAATTAATGACATGTGGGTGTTCTTTAAATTGAGTTTATACGAATGGTTTTCATTTGATCATGAAATGAATATTTATGCTGAGTTTTGTACAAATGATATTTTACAAGTGAATATTGTTAGCATAAGATTTTGCTTTAGTAATATATGAGTTTTAACTTGAAAGTTAAATTTTATATGATTGAGAGTTGCTTTTGTTTACGGTACACCGCTAGGTTTTATACATATTATTGTACTGGTATATTTATGGCAATTAATTTATTACGGGTAAGCGATGTAAAACCAGCTCCATAAATAGTGGTTAACCAGTTACGAGTAAGCGATATAGACCAGCTCCATGACTTGGTACGGGTAGGTGATATAGAACCAACTTCGTAAATACTAGTATGTAGTGGTTAACTTTTTATGAGTAAGCAATATAAAACCAGCTCCATAACTAGTGATTAACCGATTGTGGGTAAGCAATGCAGAACCAGCTCCGTGACTTTAGGCCTAGTGTATCATATGATAAAGAAACTAGTGGTGAGCTACGTTGAGTATGAAAAGTCATGTAATAACAATACTGGCATTATTTATTTTTAAAAGTGATTTGAGAGGTGCTATATAGTACCAATTCTAATGGATGACTTATTTTTAATATAAAAGTTTTCTGAAACTTATTTTCACCACAGTTTATTGATTAAGAAAAATAGAAAATGGAAACTTTTATACTATGTGTTTAATTTCGAAAAGCATTTTGAAATAGTATTTAAGAAAAATTGAAATTGTATTTTACGAATTGTTATGTTATTAACAGATTTGATGCTGCACGAATAAATTGTTATGGAAAGTGTTTTATCATGAACTTTATGATAGTTTGGAATATTGCAGTTATATTATTATGAAAAGTTCAATTTTCTTGTAAATTGATTACACTCACTATGCTCGTTTAACTCACCCTTATTTTTTATGTTTTTTAAACAAACTAGCTCTAGTATACGTATATGTGTTGCAGTAATTAAGACTCTGCCTTAAAATTAGTTGTATTGTAGGGTGTTGTTGTGTGTATGTCACTTTGTTATATACATTTGTATATAGAATGGATGTTTATAAAAGCTTTTAAATGAAATCTGTGAACATGTTTTAACTTTTAAAAGTTTATTGTAGTGATTGTTGAGAATTATTTGTTTGGGTTGCTTGTGGGTGGACTTAAAGTCCAAAATCTATGGTTGAGAAATTGGTGTAAATATAGAAGTGTTTCCAAATTTTAGAGGGCTTATAAAAATTTTAGAAATGTCAAAATGCAGTCATTATGCTGCCAAGAGTTTCAATAAAATGATAGAAAACAAAAAATTCCCACTATTTTTTGTGCTTTTAATTATTAAACTATAAAAGGTTTTAAATAGTTGAACGACTTAGCTTTGTAGGAACCCTTCGGTCGAGTTAGATATTAATTAGAGGACTACCGTGGGGTCACTAGGAGGCCTCCACTTGGGTTCCAGAAGGGGAACTTCAGGATGGGGCCTTTCAATAGTGGTCAACCAATCACAAGTAAGCGATGCAGAACTAACTCCATGATGTTATACCTAGTATATCGTGTGGTAAAGTTAAAGTATGATATATTGGTGAACGCTCTAAAATTATGTCTAAGCTATAAAATTGAGTCTTAAGTTCTTGATCTAAGGTTACATATAAGTAGATTGTTCACGTAAATGGAGAGGCCTCTTGATTTGTAGCTCTAGTTATTACCTTGAATGATCATTTTAACTTTAGCATTTATATGAGCAGATGCTTATTGATATGGTCACTTGGAAGCTTAGAAAAAAAGCTTTGGTTAGATTTAGAGTTGTGTTAAGTATACGTCTAATTTAGGTTCCATTTTTTAAAAGTTTTTACCTTTTAGGTAAAGTGAGAGTCTATTGGATCTAAAAGGAGTCCTTGTCATTGAATGGCTACCAAATTCTCTTGTCTAAAATTATTTTGTTATGATCTTTTATTGGTACAATGCCTAGTCCTCCATTTGCCTTAGGTTGATAGAATTTGACCCATTTAAACTTAGCTCAAATTATGTATGATACTTTCCATAACCAAAGAAAGTTCTTGAATATCTTCTTTATTGAAATGCGTAAACTAAGGGGGAGGGAAAGATGTGAGGTCTAAAATAGATGAAGATTGTTGAGAATGGATGTTATCTACTTGAGAGTTCTAGTATATAAAGAGGGAATTGTTCATATAACTACTAATTGTTTTATGTGTTAGGTTTATAAGAGGTTAGGTCAATTCTTACAAAAAAGTCTTTTGGTAGTTATAGGTGTTAAAGTAGTGTCCTGAAGGCAATCGCCTTTAGCGCGTATTGTACAAAGTTGTATACATACTTTATGAATAAATAAAGAAACCTTCCTTTTATATGCTTAGTCATTAATGCATTAAATGACTAAAGACAAAAATGAAAGGATGAAGAGGCATGATCGTTGGTTTTGGTTTAAAAAGGAGAAAGAAAGAGTTTCTTTTCTCCAAGATGATGATCTTCGTGGCTTTTGAAGAAAGAAGAAAGGTTTTGTGAAAACCTAAGAGAGAAGTTTGTTCTCTCATCAACGATCATCTCCTCCAAGCTTCATCTTTAAGCTTCTTCATCTCTTCTCCATCGTTTCTCAAGCTCTCCAAGGACAGTGGTAAGAGCTAGCACTCTTTAATTTGTTCTAGTTATTCCCGGGTCAAAGGATTTGTCCCGGTTAGGTTCTCCGATCTCTGCATGGATACCGTTAGAGACGGTCTCCTTTGGTCGTTTTGGTTTGACTTTGTTATATAGTCACATGGATCCTGGCTTTCGAGAAGGTCCCGAAATAAAAATTTTTTGTTTTCCGCACCGTGAGCACATGATGCTCACACCGGGATTTTCCTACAATAGGCACTTCAACGCACTTCAGGGGACTTGCCCTTTAAGTCTTATGAGATGTGCTACTTAGTTTTTCATTAAGAAAGTTAAATACCTTAGAATGGACAAGATGAATCTAACTATCAGGAAGTCAGTGGGCACTCAATCTGAGAGGGTGAGGGAAGGCCGCTCATATGGAACTAGATATTGAATAGCCTTGAGATAGGAAAGAGAAAGCACTAAATATTTAATGTCCTTCCTCCTTTCTTTTTTTGGCCTTGTCTCCTAATCTTGTTCTTATTTTTTATTTTATCCTATTATTATTCCCACTTTTGATGAGGGCAAAGGGATTATGTTCCATTTAATAATGGTGTATAATGTTGCTAATTACCACGCTTTTCTTATGGAATACCTAGTTCTTAAAAGAAGGAAGTGTCTCAGCCTTAGAACACATGGCTCAGTTTACTTGCTAGTGTAGGTGGCTTCTAACTAAGACGCTACATACAAAGATCTAGGTACCTCATCTACTTCTAGAAATCCTTGCCTATGGATTTCCTTTTGAGGCTACTTAGTTAACTAACAATGAGAAAGGCTTTAGAAATGATTTAAGGATCAGTGATTTTCAAAGTCCACTTACTAAAACAAATGAACAATTTTTTTATTAATGGTAAGACCTGACATATTAGAAACCAAATCATGGAAGACATGATGATTGAGACTATTTTAGAGTTTATTCTAAAAAATAGTAGCAAATCATCAAAATATCATAGATAAAAGCTCCTGAGCTTCTTGTATTTGTTATAATAGGTAAAATCCTTCTCCTTTTTAATCTTTATAATTATTAGTTTGGCAAAGGATTTGACATATATGGTTAAAAGATATGGTGATAAAAGGTGTCCTTCTCTCAAGCCTCTTGCTCCTTTGAATATTTGTGTGGAGTCACCCTCGATAAGAATATTATAGATCAAGGTGTTGACGTATTATTGTAGCCAATTTAAAAAAAATTCCAGGGTATCCAAATGCCTACACTATAGTGAAAAAAAATTAGTTAATATAATTAAATAATTTATAAAAGTCTAACTTTAAGGGAAAACTCTTTTTGTTCTTCTTACAATGGTAGTTCTTGAATAGCTCTTGTGATAAGAGAATATTGTCTCTTATGCTTCTACATTGAACAAAATTTTCTTAGTTTGAGTTGATGATGATAGGTAGGACCTACTAGAGTCTAATACATAGCATTTTAGAGATGATTATATAGAACATTACAATAAGAAATAGGTCTATAGTCTTTAATATAAGAGAAGCTAGGGGATTTAGAGACCAAGCAAATGAATATTTTGTTCATTTCATTAAACATCTTTTCCTTAATGAAAGAATCCAATATTAAATCAGAGACTAATTTCCTTGGGATGTCTTGAGTCTTTTAAAAAATAAAGCATTAAGCCCATCAAGTCTAGTTGCTTTGTGAGAATCCATAGTAAACAAAGCCTGATTATGTCTTCTCTAATGAAAGGTTTAGTAAGGGAGGAGACTAACTCATGTTTGATAGAGTTTGTGATAAAAACTTGAATTTCCCACAAAGAGAACAAACTATTAATGAAATTACCAAGGAACTCCTTGAAGTAGTTGAATGTAATAACCTTCATCTCATAGTGATATGAGGTTATTTATCCTCCGGGGCCTAGGAGGTCCACAATTTTGTTAATATTTCTCCTATTAAGCAAGGATTTAAAGAAATAGCTTGAGTTCCTCTCACTATCTTTTAGCTAAAGCATTTTGTATTTCTGCTTTATAAAAAGAATTATAGACCTCTAAAGCTTTTGAAAAGGAAATTAAGTGCTTATTTGTTTCAATTTTTAGAGGGTGAATAAGCACTTTTTTCTACCGCAAAAGTTGTTTTTAAGAAAAATGAATGTTTGACTGTAAAATCTGAAAGTATTTTTTCATAGAAATAACTTTTTTGGAAACTAAAATACAACTTTTTGAGAAGCTCAAATTTGGTGCTTTAAAAAAAGCACTTTTTCAAGTAGATTTTTTAAATCAATTATGAGCATATTTTTTAGTCCCCTTTACCCTTATATTTTTATATATAATTATCACAATATCTACAAACACATCTTCACGTTTATTTTGAGATTTATATAATATTATTTGACTTTTTTATATGTTTTAATATTTATTTTT
>JANTPM010000006.1:35653315-35668905 GCA_025434745.1 Erythroxylum divaricatum | reverse complement strand
GGCTAATCGAACTTCTGGTATGTGAAAAACAAAATTGGCAACTACTATAAATGAAAATGTTTCTGAATAAAAGTGGGCCCAAATTTACGGTTATTGATTTTCACGTACGCTTGAAACAAAAAAAAATATACTGAGTTTTTGACGAACTAAGTGATGTAGCACACCACCCTCGCGGGGCACGGACTCGGATATCACCATCGATGTCGGGTTCAGGTCATGCAGGAGTGGAGTGTTACATTTATTATTTAAAATTTTAATAGGAATAAAGGGACAATTTGACATTATTTTTAAAAGGTCTAAACTTACAGCCATTAGGAAGAATATCATCCTAGTTTTCCTATAAAGAAAATCATTCCCATCAAAGAAAGTATGTCTACTAATACTTTGTCTCTCTTAGTTGAATGATGATGATTATACTCCTAAACATGTCATTATGATCTTTCCTATAGGAAATAGACTTACTTTGATACCACTTGTTAGTCTCTAATGGCACTTAAAAAGGATGTGAATTAGGTGTTTACAAAATTCAGTATTTTTTTCTAACCAATGTACTCAATTAACAACAATCAATATAAATAAGTTTGAGAAACTTGCATAATATAAACTAACTAAAAAATTGAGCAATAACTTAAAGAGGATAAGGAAGAGAGAATGCAAATTGATTTATAACGGTTCAGCAAATAACTTTTGGTTACATCACCTACCGAGACTCTTCTTAGAATTTTGTTATAGTTTTTTTACAAGGCAAAACATAACCTTTGTACATTATCTCTAGGTCTACTTATAATATTTTCCCGAAGTAAGTAAGAACCTAAATCCCACTGAGAACACTCTTAAGTTTAATATCCAACACCCCAATAAAATATCAATTCTTAAAAATATCTCACTTATTCACTTGATAACTCAAAATAGCTCACCCACACAAATATGAAACAATAAGACTCAAATGATTGAAAAAATCTTTGAAATGTGTGTATATGACACCTAAAACCTTCTTGATACTAAAAGCAATGAGATACCTATTTGTAGCATTTTAGGACCCCTATTAGTCGTTGGAGGCAAGAAATAGTCATTACAATAACTATATACAACATATTGGTCGACTAGTATAGTATATTAATCTACTAGTATGCTTTAAAAACTCTAGATTCATTAGTCATTGGAACACAAATCGACCAGTAGGCATATTAGTTGATCAATACGCCACATTGGTTGACCATAACATCAATGTTACATCAAATTTAATAACTTTAACCTGTATTAGTCAACCACTAACCCATATAGGTCAATAAATTACCCCCAAAACTTGATTTTAACATCTTCAAATACTCAAACTTAATTTGATTGATGAAAATATGAATTAAAAACTTCTCAAAATGTTCCTCAAAATTTTTTTAAAAAATCAAAAGGCTTTTATATAAAAACCAAAAGCTTCAATACCTTTTGATGAATGAAAAGACTAAAGTAATAATTTAAATTAATTGTTTATGTGTAATAATAGAAACTAAATTTTCATGATTAAAAGAAAGGCATAAGGAAATATTGAGTATTTCACAATCTCTTGGTTGTCAAGAGATTCATATAAAAAAGTTAAATGGATCATAATGAGACTTTAATCCAAGTATAAAACCTAATACATTATTAGCCAAAATGAATAATTAAAAATCCACTAATTAGATATTTTCTATGCTTTTCTTCATGACTTCCTTGACCCTAATATGTTTATGATACTACTATATGGTTTTAAAAACAGTTATGTTTTATAAACTTAACAAGTCATTATACAAGTTAAAGCAGACACCATTAGTATTACTTCAAGCATTGACCTTAAATCCTCCAAAGTTGATAATTCATTGTCTACATATAAAAATAAGGCTATTCAAATATGTATTCTTACTTATATTGATGGCATCCTTTTGGTTAACAATGATGAGAGGCACTTGAAATGGTTTATGAAGTAATTAAGTTCTACATTCCTAATTCATGACCTTATCCTTTTATAATATTTTTTGGGCATAGAGGTTGTCATCCTTTTAATAAAATGACTCTCGTTTAAAAAGACTTGCAACAATAAGCCAACATAAGAAAATATAAGTCATGTCTTACTCTTATGGTATCATCACCACCATAGTTAAAGAATTTGAGTTATATCATTTAAACATGGAGATTAATATCATTATGTGGTAGGGGCATTACCATTTATTACATTGACTTGACTTGTTAATGTATTTTTTTCAATAAATTATGTCCATTCATGCATTCTTTAACACAAGATCGTTGATAAGCTATTAAAAGAGTATTGTGTTACCTTAAGCATACATTTACACATTATACTTTTCCTTTCTAAATCACATCCATTTCACCTTTAATAATTTTTAAACAATAACTGAGAAGGATGTCTAATGATAGATGGTCATCAAATAATTATGCAATTTATTTAATATTAATTTAATCTATTAAACTGCTAACCAATAACCTATAATAGTTAAGTCATCAATTGAAATTGAATATAAATGCTTAACAAATATCATTGTTGAACTTAGGTGGTCTATTATTTATTAGTAAAATGAATGGGTCGTTAAAGCCCTCAAAATTAATCTCTGATTAACTAAATAATATAAGATTTTTGACTGAGTAACTAATAAACTAAAACTAACAAGAAATTAGAATAAATTAACTAAGTATAAAAGTGAAAATTTCAGTTTACCTAATTCAAGGGAAGGATCTCATACAATTATAACTATGATATTGATCTAAAAGAATAATTTTTCATAATTCAAGCATTTAGTCTTAAACCTATTTGGATAGCCATAATAAGTCTCAGTGTTTCTAAATTAATTAAATCAAACCTATCATTCAAATCAAAACTTACCATTAATTGATTATGTATGATAGCATTATATAACAATTAAATGATAATAATAAGTTTAATAAAAAAGAGTAAACCCTTAAATAACTGATATAGCTATAACTATTCAATTTAGTTTTCTTATTTCTCATAAGTTAGACATGCAAATACATAAATAATTTACTTTCTACTTGTATCAATTATTCATGACAATTACATATCACTAAACTCATAAATACTTACAGAATAATCAACATTGAATTCGTTTGTCATATCTACAGAATAATAATTACTCATGAAATAGAAGAACAATAAACAAAAGAGACTTAAATTAAAATGAAATCCAGGTTTAAAACAAAATCATTCAAAGTTACTAATGGAGTTTTATTTCTCTTTGAATTGGAAAATTCATATTTAGTTACTCATGGCCATTTTTCCTCCTCAAAAATAGATGAAAAATATAATATGAGGATAAGTCTCCTAATTAGACTAAACTTTTTAAGTGGGTCTGACTTTAGACTTGATCTCTTCTTATTAATCGGTCATCTTTTACTCCATCTTCTCAAATTTTGTGCTTTGACAAATGATGCTCCAATTTGATATTTCATGTCAAATTTTTATTTTTTACCTCCTAAAATAAAATAAATATCAATTTTACTAATTAAGCTATCACAAAACTTGTTATACTCATCCTTTAGTTCTACGATGTGATAATGTGAACTTAGTTTACATAGCTTCATGTGAAGACTAATCACGTTAACTTAGATTCATTTTTGTTCTAGAGTAAGTCAACCTTGATAATATTCAAGTTTGATTTGTAAACTTGAACGCATGGTTATCATTTTGATATCTTTATGATCTTCATGACTTATATTAATTAAATTACTTTGATATATATAGATCTTTTTATATATAGGAATAATTTACCATGGGGGGCATCAAAATGATGATTCGTAAGCACTTTCTTGATTTATCTACCATGCCAATCAAATTAGTAACATTTTTGCCAAAACAATTGGTTGATCATTGTTTAATCGTCATATAAATAAACTTCGAATTTTTGCATTATCGTCATATGTGGGGGGTGTCGTGATAACGAATATTCCTAACTATTTTATGTTGTGATTATGATTTTTTTATCCTTATCTTCTTTATTTCTAATTCTTATCATAGATCATTATTCTATCATTATCTTTATGTTATTGATAATTCTTATTATAGGCTATTATTATAATTATAAATATTGTTGAAACATTGCTTAAAATGGAAGTGAATCCATAGAAATATTCTTCCTTATACCTTGCATTAACACATGCCTTATTTGGAATTTGATGATACGTATTTGAAACTTAAGAACAAATAGTTGTAACTCTCTTTACTAGTTTTTGATCTCTTTATTACATCTTCCTTCTTTAGATAAGAAGATTCCTTTTACAGAACAATAGTTTCATAAGGGATACTTACAAGTCAATCATACTTTAAAATACATATCATACTTAGCTTCTATTTGGTTGGACTTATACTAGTGGAGCTTTTTCTGTAGATCTTTTTTAATAAGAGCTTTTTTAAGAAGCTAGTTCACTGTTTGGCTGCCATTTAAAAAAGAGCCTTTTTGAAATAGCTTCATACAGTAGGATATTTAGCAACACAAAAATAAAAAGCACTTTTGATTTTAACTATATTTTATTTTGTAATAAAAAGTATTTTATGCATATAAATATTATTTAAGTATATTAAAAATATGCAAAGCATAATATATTAATTATTATATAATTTTAAACCATATGAAATATAAATGAAAATATATCTAACCAAGTCTTTTACATGGAATATAACATAAGTAAAATTAATACCAAAAACAAATATTAAAACATATAAAAATAGTTAGATAATATTATATAAATCTCAAAATAAATATTCAAGTTGAGTAAATAGTTAAATGCATAATAAATTATGCATTTTATTGTAATACAAAAAGATTTGCAATATGTTCCCTCGCATCATTCATCTCATTATTTTGTGGCTCGTCTAAATGATTTTCTTCAAAGTCTTCATTTTCATTGATTTCTTCATTTGTAGGAAGTAATTCGTCATCTTCATCGTAAGAAAAAAAAACTCTTAATCCTTTTGAATATTTAACTTTATAAAATTATGAATAGCCATTGAAACAATTACAATTTTAACCTACTTTGGAAAAGGAAAACTGGGCATTTGACATAACATTTTTCACCTAGTTTTTCAAATGTCAAATGTTCTTTTGATTGTGGATTTTAAAGAAGAATGTGCATGATTGAATATTTTTTTCTTTCCTCTTGAAAGACCAACACGTTGAAAATCAGGAAGATGATATCTTTGACCTTTGAATGGTCGTAAATAACCTTACATGTCAGGATATCCTGCATCTACCAAATAATATTTTCCTACATTCCAAATAAATAAATAAATAAATAAATAAATAAATAAAGAAGTAGCGAATTATTAAGAATAAATAAAATAAAATAAAATAAAAATGTATAAAATTTTAATTCACAAACTTCTAGGTGGATGAGGGAAGTGTAATCTATCATTACTCAAAGGCTCCATAAAAATTTGAGCATCATGTGTTGTATCTTCCTAACTAGCCCAAGCAAAAGTAAAGCACATATCAAAATCATATGCAGCCATTACATTTTTCATAGGAACGCCTTTTTTCATAATATATTTTATTTGATTGAACCTTGAAACTACAACTGGTATATGTGTTCCGTCAATTGCTCCAATGTAATCTTTAAAATAAGGCCAATACCTTCTATCATCTTTGATTTTTCTTGGAATTTCTCTAAAAGTTAGAGCTTTTGGTTTTATGAAATTAATCGACATACATGAAACGACCTCTAATACTATTTCAAACTATCTAGAAATTGTTTCATTAAAATGTTGAAATCTTTCTTGAATCATTCTATTACAAAGTCCATAAACCTAAAGTGATAAAAAATACAGCTACAACCTCTTCTATTATTACTTTTATAACTTTCTTTAATCCATATGACTCATTCAACAACTTACATAATTTGATAAAAACATCCTTTTCCATTCTAAATTGTTGATGACGTCTATCTCTATGGCTATTAAGTATTTCTATTACAAACATCCATCTAATGTGAGGGGATGTTCTACATGGTTTTTAATATAATATTTAATAAAATGGTCTATAGTTAGTGCTACTCTAGTTTGAGCCATATGCAAAATTTCTTCTTTAATATCTTCATTATATTCATGATCATTATCAGAATCATTATCAGAAGATGACATCTATATCTATATATGTATAAGCTTATTGTATAACAAGGTAATATAGCAATAATCATAACACAATAACAATAAAGTACAATTTAATTCATTACAACAAAATTAACCAAATAGAAATCCATCACAACACATTACAAGTAATCCAATATTAGTAACCAGATATATGTCTAATTCATTACAAAAATCACGATGAGTTCATTTGCTTAAGTTATCTGATTTGAAAATTAACATCCGTAAACGCAACAAACATCTATTTATTCTCTTTCTTCAAAAATAATTTGGTAGCTAATATAAACAGTTCACCTCCTCCCCCAGATGTCTATCACCTCAAGAATGCTACAACTAGGTTCATCTCTTTTAATAGAGGTTATTGAAGTTCTACTATCTACTACATCACATATACATTCCAAATGATTACATAACTTTTCTATTGCCCCTATTTTAGTATCATGTTTTTTTCTTTTTTCCCCTTTCCTTTTGTAAAAGTTCCTAGAGTCAAAGTTGATGAACCAATCTCATTATTATTATTTTCAATTTCTTCATTGACAGTAAAGTCTTCCAAAATATTATCATCAAGATCGATATCAACCAAGCTTTCTCTAAACAACACATAAGCATCATTTGGTACAAAACTTGAAGAAGGTGCCTAGGCTCCTTCCCTTGTAGTTGCAAATAAAATGTTCTGTTGTTCAATATGTTTCAAATCTTTAGTTTGGAATTTGACAGCCTCGAGATTTTCCTACAATAATATTGTTTAAGTTATTAAACTATCAAGTAACATTAAAAAATTGTAAATCTAAAGCTTAAATGCTTATCTTCAATTTCTTTTCTCACCATTCGTCACTTGCATCAATAGTTTGATTAATAAGATCACATCCTAGTCCAGTTTCCTTTCCTACTAAATTTGCCCAAAGTTGTCAAACCTTTTTTAATCCATCCCATTTATTCTTAAATTGTTTGTATTCATAATTTTTCTTAGCTTCATGAGCAAACTTTGAAACTATATTTTTCCATCTAATCTTGTTAAAGTGGTCATGTGGTCAATTTTCAAATAATGTCTCTCCCATAAAATTTTTAATTACAGTTTCAAGAGTTCTATCATTCCACTCCGCTTTAACTCCTTTTTTTCAATTTATCCTCATCTTGAATTTCTTGACTTGGATTTGACATTTTTTAATAAAAAAGTATATTATTAATAAAAGGAAATTGATTCACCATTTCATTGAAATAACAAGATACGTTTTCACCTAATTAAAAAATACTTACAGCTATCAACAACACATGATCCAAAAAACAAAAACCCCACTACATAGAACAATGAATTTAGCAAGTATAAGAAATTAAAACATAAAAGCATAACAAAAATGACATAGACAAAATCATAATAAATATGACATATAGACAAATAGTTTTTGAGGATTAAACTTTGACAATGAAACAAAACACCCTGCAGATAACAATGAATCCATCAAATATAAAAATAATCAAATTTTTATCACTGTATTTCTTCTTAACTTTGTCAAACTTTTTAATGGAGCACTTGAGGCAATAACCAATAGATCTAATGCTAATACGTTTCTTTCTCTTTAAGGGATTTTTTATTTTTAAAATTTTATGAAAAGACATGTATATTTTGAATGGATCAAGAATCATATCATACAAAATCAAAACTAGCTCCTGTGATACAAAAATCAAACACATAATGAGAAGAAAAAGGAAAAAAATTGAATAAAAAAATAATTCATTCTATAATTAATTAGATAATAAAATTGTCAAGTTTATTTAACCATCCTTTTTGAGAGTTGATGGTGACAGTACAACTTGATTTGCGATATTTTGTGTATGAGTGGTAATTCGACTAGTTTATTATTCTACTGCTAGAATAAATTTCGTGAAATGGGTCCTACAAGGCATGTCAGACTAAAGGATATAAAGATCTATACATTCTTCTAATAATATTGTCTCTTGAAAACATTTTTGAATTGTTATCCATAGTTAATAATGTGTGCCTTCCCACTTATCTCTCTCTGATCGTAAACTATAGGTTCCAAGTTAGCTACTTTGCGTCGATGTTCTACATTATTTATTTGCAGAACCCATGGTTTTCGACGGAAAAAAGAAAGAGAGGAAAGGTCGCATTACGTAGCTTAATTTTTGTGCAAACAACTCAGTTAACACTACACCAAATATATAAGATTGGCGTTTATTTTTATCAACATGTACACAAACTTTAGCACAATGACGGAGTCATTGTTCACACATGAACATCCAAAACCATTTTTCAAGAGACGGGGTCTTAATTCAAGCCTTGTTTTTGCTCTAAGTCTTGATGAATAGGTCAAACTATCAGAAATAAAACAAGAACGTAAAGGAAGGAAAGGGAGAAAAAGGAGGAATAAAAATTGGCGTCAGTTTCTGTAAAATGAGATTTCTTTCCTTTTGGAATTAATGTCCCTGCAACAAACTCAGCTTTTGAGAAGTTCGATACTTCCTTTAAACTTTGACATGATAAATAAAGGGTTAAGATAAAGCTAATCTACATATAATCAGGAAACTAGCTAGTTATGTTCGATGCAAATATTGGTGGAATCTTTTTCTTCTCTTGGCTTAGCCATGGAGGTATTTACTGCTCAGAAATCTTTCAAGAATTTGGCTGAACTTATCCGCAAGTTAACTTGACGAATGACGATCGAGTTTATTAATAGTGATTTGGTTGGGCTAGAGGATCTTGTCTGCTGAACCTCAACCAAGCAAATTAATATTGTCCCCTTTGATCGCCAAGTACGGATCTTGTCACTTGAACCTGTGACCTCAGGATTTTGTTGCACAAACGAAACCCTGAGGTCACAGGTTCAAGCCATAAGATTCGCACCTGGCGACCAAAGGAAACAATACTAATTTACTTAGTTGAGGTTCAACAGACAAGATCCTCTAATCCAACCAAACCAAATAGGAATTGAAGGAGAAGCAACTTATCTCAATATTGATTCTCAAATTTATGAAGAGCTTCATTTATTCTTAAACTAAAATTATATATAGTTCGGCCAATGGCCATCCATTTGTTGTTCTTATAATTCCTACTGGTTTGGTAGGTCTGACTTATGACACCACTTCTAAATTAACAACCGTGATTGGCATTTGACAACCACTATGTTACGTCACCATTTTACCATTTATATTACTCAGGCATCCGCCGGTCTTATGTTTGGCTGCCAACTTCAGTAGTCATATCTTTTCGTCAGCTCTTATAAAATGTTCACTAGAACATGCCATATCACGCAGTCCTTTTTTTAATAATACCCTTCAATGTTTTACTTAAGTTGCATTACTAAATTGTAAATACTTTTTTCTTTGGATTCGAGGAAACCTTGTATGGGGTAATTTAATTTTCCTCGTTGTAATATCAAGTGAGACTATTCAAATTGTGTACCTTTAATTTTATCAAATGTAAACAATTACATTGAGAACTTAAAATTTAGCCACACAAAAAACACCAGTTATTCCTTGTTGTCTTGTTTTTATGCTGTTGCTGTCTTATGCTCCTGGAAGATCGGAATAAAGCATCCAAACGCTGGTTAGACTTCGAAATTGAGTTATGTGGTCCTATCAAGATTTGAAAATTCCTATCTTGATTCTGGAATTTTGACCAAGGTGCTGCGTTCTTCCACTAATGTGATACTTTTCACCAGCTACATCGACTGCTTTACCATGTACTCATCTGCTGTATGGTCATGCAGTTAGGTGGATAAATTAGTCCATATAAGTTATGCCTGTTAGTAACAATGCTCAACTAACATATTCAAGAATACTTCCTAAATTCATGTACTATTTCAGTGCAAAAGAAAAAAGAAAGAAGCTAAGGTCCTATGAATGATGCTATCCTTACACCATAAAAGAGATTTTCAGCCTAATTGATGTATATCTGTTCAAGTCCATATGGGCAACCTTGTTTGTATAAGTGTAGATAGAAGGTATTACTTAAGGTTAATGCTCCAGTCTGCTATGCCTGTATATAATTTTTTAAGTATTTCCTTCTTCTACTTCTTATTTAGATCGAATTCACGATTATGTCCTCTTTAACTTTAGATACACTTGATGGACCTAGCACAAAAGTAGATAGGAATTAAAATATAATTTTAAAGAAACCTTAATCAACATTAATTAGATGTAGCATGCGTCTGCCTAGTTAAAAACTTGGCAAAGAGCAGGGAGGCCCGTAGCCACATTGACATTGAAAAGGATCCTTTAGAAGTTAAAAAGGTGTAGATCCCAATAACCCTATTTTTTTTTATGGATCGACTAAATTGTTTTTCCACTAAATTTCAAGTCTTTAGAACGAAAATATTCAAACTGTTGAACAAAACTAAAGAATTGAATTTGGATTATATGTTATTAGTTACCTATTACACAAGTAACATTTTTTTAATTCGACGTCAGAAGAAATACGAATTTGGATGTTCCAGCACCTACATGAACTTACTAAAACCATCGTCATGCGTAAATGAATTTTCTTATGCATAGAACAATATGACCTTCAATTCATTATCATAACGGAAACGCACATATATAGACTGAACAATAAATCTGAAGGGGAGAGTCAGTTGAATCTTTATTGCTATAACTAAAAGTTGGTCATTATCTTGGGATGTGGAACTACCAAAGGCTTCAATTTATATTCCAGGAAGACGAATTGTATATTAACTAATGGCGATTAAACTAATTAAATTCAACGATGTTGAAATGTCGTACGGTGCATTTTTTTTTTTTTGGGAGAAATTTGAACGGTGCAGTGTTGATGCCCAGCTCATTGGGTAAAGTTAAATTAATTTCAATGACCAATAGGATTCATTCTTTGGCCACATTTTGACCCTAACAGTACTCACTACAAAGTGCAAACCCTACTTCTTATCAACCTCAAGAAGAAAAAGACAAAAAGCAAACTCCAGTCATAAAGGGTTACAGGCGATAAAACATCCAAAAGTTTGACCACATCATGAACCTGACTTCTGTAATTAAGAAACTTCAAAAGATGGGTATGGGGGACCCGTGAGTCTCGGATGGCTCGAGCCTCTCTCTTTGTACAACTTGTCCTAATAATGGTCTTCGTTGAATTCTTCAGGCTCTTAGCTTATCGCTAAAAGTATGCATAAAAGATTAGTTGTAGAGATTTGTTTTCTTTTTTACTGCAATTGGATTTGAGAGTTGACATTTATGTTTGATGCTTATGCGTTTCCTACGTAAGGCCGTGAGGTTTTGGGTTTCTTTAAAGCAAGTCAAAATACTGGATGCTTTCTGTATATATACAACTTAAGGTTCTCATTCAGATGCTAAAAAGGGAGCAAGAGAAGAGGAGATCAATTCATCAAAAGGGTTTTATGGAGGATCTAACGGAGAGAATTGGTCATAGAGTTGTCGAAGAAGACAAGACGGCTGATTCTTATGGTGGTCATGAAGGTGGTTGCAGAGAAGATACTGTTGTTAATAAGGTTATATACACTCTTTTTTTTAGCTTCACCTACATCTCTGGTTTTCGTGTTTGTTGTAGTTTTATGATTTGTAGGAAGGTTTAATACTTTATTGCCAGCAAAAGGACCTGCATATACACAAAGATGCACGTTATGCTTCTCTCCCTTCATTCTGGTTCTGTGATTTTTCTTGATGAAGTATTGCAGCTATATGATCTTCATGTCAAGTGTTTGTATGAGCTCATATCAGTCAAGTTTTTTCTTGAAATTTTAATGCTTAAGCAGCAGGTTTCAAATATTTTCCATGGATTAAGAGCAGGGAGAAAGCTTCCTTTTTCTTTCCATGGCACTATTTTCAGAATTTATAATACTGCTTTCTTTCTGAACTTTATGTTAAGACTTTACTGTAAACGTTGCTTCTCAGGGGCGATTGATCATGATTCATGCCATGCTTATTCCTTTCTATATAAAATATACAGCAGAAGAAATTATCGTTGACTTATCTCTTCATGTATGCATATAATTCAGGTTGGAAGCAATCTGGAAGCTTCTTCTCCAGAAAACAGGAATATGAACTTAATAAAGCAGGTAATTAATTATAAAAGCCAAAAACAATATATATCCTCTAAGATTGTAGACATTCTGATAGGATTAAAACCACCCTTTGATTGAACCTTTCGCATTCAGTATATATTTGCATCACATAATATTACAATTTATGTGGTTTCTAGGAGCTCTATGCAATGGATAAAAAGATTACATCTAAGCATTGGCCTGTATACATTTGAGACCTTATATCATCATGAATACCTCTGCAGATATTTTGAGTAATAAACGAGACTGGCAGTTTTGGATCACGAAAGTGAAAGACCGTAAACCTTTAAAGTCATGAAGTTGGCAATCTTTGTGGTCCCAGCAGAGTCGTTTTAATTGACTTGAATGTATGAAAATTCCAAGTTTTTTTTGTTGTCCAAATTTTTGATTGGTATGATATTCTTGACCACTATATATCTTAGACAACCAGCGACTTAAAGACTCTACAACTTGCTTCACGAGGTTATATAGATAGCTATTGGTTAGTTACTTTGTTTTTATCCACTCTTCCAACATTTTTGCCCTGTGTCTTGCAAGCACTAGAGAGAAGTTGGGAAAACCCTAATCATCTAAGCAAACTTACGTAGTCCTTTTCTTTACAGGGTCTAATTGTTATCTCTTTTCTTATACCTTTTCATAACATATTATGAAGACCCTTGAACAGGTACCTGCGAAATCCAATCAGGAGGACAGATCCAGCATGGAACCTGATTCAAAAGTACCATCTTCAAGCCAAAAGGAAAAGGTTAGAAGATTTTTTTTTTGTTCTAATCTAAATCAGAAGCATGCGTGCGTTAACTGAGATCTGAAAATATTTGAAAACAGCATGTCCTATTGCTTTTCTTGACTGCGATCCTGCATGGCTTATACGACATTTACAATTTGGCATATAGTGGCACTTATCTAATTCGATAACCCTTGCTCCTAGCATGCTTTGCTGCATTTGATGGATCCAACCATCTCGTTGACACGAGAATATATATATAAGATTAAGCCTATTGGATATTAATCTTCTTTACAAACAAGGCTCGAGGAAAAACTTCAGAAAAAAGTAGGACAATGTCAAAGTTTAATCCTATTAATTTTTTCTAATTTTAATTCTAATCATGTTCCCTTGTTTGTTCATTTGAAACAAGAAAGAAGGGGGGCGTATATTTTAATAATTTTTTGTTTAAATTATTTTGAATTTAATTATATATTTAAATGTACTAATCTACTAATTAAAGGATAAATCAAAATTCTAAATAACACCCCACTATTTACAATTGTTAATATGATTAATCGTTTTACATTCTCTTACAATTATAATTATTATAATAACCAGCAGCCGATCTAATCTAATAATATATTTAGATTCTTACCTTATGGTTATGATTTGTTACGAATGAAAAAGAATTTTCAATATTGTACTAGGACTTTAAGAAACTATTCATAAGCTCCTATGATAGACTTTGATCACTAAGACCTTATTTGATTGAGGGGTTGGTAATAGAACGGGATATAATGTAACGCATTTTCATCGTTTGATTGAGAGTTTCATAATAGAATAGAACAAAATAGGATAAAAACGAAGAGTTTTACGTTACATTTCATTCCATTATAAATAGTAAAAATAAGAAATTTCTTATTCGGAAAGTTTAGGATGAAACGTAAACTAATAAATACATACTACCTAATATACCCTTAATAATTTTTTTTAATACCAATTATTTCTTCTAATCCTAACTCTCTTTTCTCTATACCCATTTATTACGATCCACAGAAATTGTATATAATTAACAATATTTTTATATTATTTCTCCTTACCCTAATAATAATATTTTTATATTATTATTAATAAATTATATATAACTAATAATAAATAACATTTTTAAATGTATATATATATATTTATATATATAATTATTCTTTAATTGTTTGTATATATTTCTATATGAATAAAAATGCAAATAAATTATTTTTAAATATAAATCACATATAATATAATAAAATAAAATTTATTAAATAATTAATAATAATAATTTATATAATTAATAATAAATTGTATATAATTAATAATAAAATAATGATACTTTTATTAAAATTTTATTATTTTAAAATAAAAATGTATAAAAAAATTATTTGTAACGGATGTGACTTAAACTGTGACTTTTTAATTAGATATGATTGATGTTTTAAAATCATTGCGTTAAACCTTCTCTAACAATCATTTTAATATCAGGTGTATAATAGTCATTCATTATACATTACATTCTATTTCATCCAGTTTTTAAACAATATTTCACTGCATTACATTATGAATCCTTCCATCCCTCCCAAATAACTTTTTAGTATATTACATTTCATTCCATCGTAAACCGTTTCATTCTATTCCATTCTATTTCATTAATTAACATCCAACCAAACAGGCCCTAAGTTAAAACTAAACATGATTTAAATTTTAGTTAGGTGACTAAGTTAATAATGATAATAATAATTCATACAACTCCTTAGACTAATGTTAACAAGTTATTGTAAATAAAGGATTAGACTTAAATTAAAAGTTCTAGAAAGAACCTTTTTACAATATATACAGCCATTGATAAACTTGTTTATACTAAATTAAAAAGAAATTCACTTTAATTTTTCTCTTTTTTCCTTTTTAAAAAAGAAATCGTTGTGATAACATATTGTATCCATAAAAATAAAATTATACCTTTTTAGTAACAATAAAACATTTATATTTATCATTAAATTGGATAAAAGGTAGTCACTAATAATTTCTTTATTGTAGCTTTCAACCTTGCATTTAGTTGGAGTAATACTGAGTAAAACTATAGTTAGTGTATTTTAAGTAATATGAGATGTATTGTTTTAAAAGTATAATGAATGCCTTATGAAAATGGCTAGTTAGTTAATAGCAAGTTTAACTAACATAATTAATAATGTGAATAACATGAATGATGAAACAACTTATTGCGTTGCTAAGGTCAAAGATGAAATTTTACCAACAACACTATATATTAAATTTATAATTACATTTTTATGCTGATAAGCTTCATCATTCAATAAAAAGTCTTTGCATTTTCTTTGTTCCTTTTTTCCTTTCTTTTTGAAGAAATGGATGTTAGTAATAGAATACACAATACGAGAGAAACTTTGCCTTTCTAAAAGTCTACTCCACCCTTTTCTCACCTTAAGGATTTAAATTTGGTTGAATGAGATTGGAAAACTACCTTTTCATCCACTTAAGCTAACCCTAAAATCATGTTTTGATTAGATAGTTATTAATAGAACGGAGGATAATGGAATATTATTTCATTTGATATAAGGATTTATAATGTAATGAAATTAGGGATGGCAACAGGGCGGGTATGGGGCGGGTATGTCATCTCCCGTACCCGCCCTATGAACTC
>JANTPM010000006.1:35591291-35603860 GCA_025434745.1 Erythroxylum divaricatum | reverse complement strand
AAAGGGGTATTTCTGGAAATTGCTTGTGTTTTATTTTGGAGACGGAGATGAGAAATTTCTGTACCATAGTCATGGGAGGTACACAAATTTTCTGCCCCTGTATTTTAGAGATGGGACAAAAATAAGTGGAGACAGTAAACAAACGCCTCGAAGATGAGACTTTTGTGTCTCTGTCTACTATCCTCATCCATGGGGATAGTAACCAAACACTACCCTAGTTACAACTTGCAACTCTGACATGTCTTTTACACCCGAAACTACATCCTCTTTTCCCGAGAAAATGATAGAAACATTTGTCCATTACTAGTTGTCATGCTGGCGTTAAAACTAATAGCGAAGCCTCTTGTAATTTTCTACACACCAAGCAACCTAAGTCAAAGCCTCAACCAAATATAATATCATTTCGTATATATTATTCCCTTCTCATGACTAAGACTTTGGATTAGACCAACGGGATTCATTTACTTCTACGCGAACAACTTAATAAAATATGAAAAAAATATTATAACTAAAACATGAATTTAATAAATAATTAACAAAAGAATATAATATATATAATAATGTTTTTTAAAAAATTTAATATAATTATTTTTAATACTTTAAAATAAATAAAATTACATAAAAGTTTTGTGTTTTTTTTTTCATAAATAATAGCATCATATGAATGTTATCTTTAAATTACTGCTCAATATACAATTAGTAAACATGATTTGAACTTGAGAAAAATATATGTATGCTCAAGCTGACTTGAAATGAAGCAGATACTTCCAGGAAATTGTTGTATTTTAGAAATTGTACTGCCGTCTCAAGCACCTAGAAAATGAAATCCAATTGAATCTGACGTGATGTGAATTACTCTATATTCCTCATCCTCGAGGGAAAGTCAAAGACGCGTAACGGGCATTGTAGGCATTTAACAAAGGGCAGTTTCGACATCGAGCCCGAAATGAAACCAATCTGGTGGTTCCATGTATATGAAAGGGGACATGTAGGGGTAGGAAGGTAATAGCAGCTACAAAGAACACATAAATAGAACGCCAAGCTTAACATGGGTTCTTGTCAGAGAAAGAGGAATCAATACCAAAACAAGTCGCTCTGTTACGACTTTCTACAGACACTGTGTTATAAAACGTATACAAAGGCACACATTTGTTTGCATATAGAAAGAAGAAAGGCTTTGGGCTGTATTTATTATATACATATTGGCGGGAAAGGGAAATTAACGGTCACTTAACAGTGGCATATATATAGACGATACTTAGCTTGGTATTTCCATGGCGGATATGCAACGAGATCCTGCATCCTTTTCGACTCAAGCAAATGCTTTGCTTCGAAAGAATCTAACCTACCAGGTCTCTCTCTCTGTCTCTGTTTTGTACATATGCATATGTTTGTAATCCTGGTTCTGGTTAGCTGACTGTTAGTGTAACGTTGCTCCTATTATGGATTCGTATGTTTGTGCTTAAGTTTTGCTCGTAAGTTTTAGAAGATGTTCCGATAACAGCTTGCTTTCCGTTTTTTTTTTTTTGTCTTGTGTGTTTTAGTTTTAGTTCTTTTTTGGTAGCACGAGCTCCGAGTTGATGTGTGTGGTGTCTGGTATTCTGTTTGGGCTGAGCAGCTACAATTTGCTATCTTGGTTTTGTGGATTTTTTATAACTGATTCTTTTTTGTTGTTGCTTGAGTTTTCCTCTTCTTTTCTATTATTATTTATTCCCCTTTATGGAATTGAATTTGAATCGCTTCATTTCACTCTATTAAATTTGATTAAATAAACTTACTCTTGAATTTCAAATCCGTGCCAATGTGATGATTAAATGTGGTTTAGGCCTGAACATTGTCCGAACTTTGACTTTAGGAGATTGTCTTCTTATATCATTTATCGATTTGGTCTTTTGTTTTCACAGAAACGGAATGCTAAGACAAATTGTCGTCTCATTAGCTTTCCCTTTATTCTTTGCGTGCTGCTTAAAATTCTTCAAGCTGTAGTTGACACGCAGCTGAACAAGGCTAGTAACAAGTGCGGCTGTCAATGTGTTGACACCAATAATGATGGAACTTGTGAGAAGGTCTGCGGCTTGCAATTCTCAAATTTGGATCAAGTTGCCACTTGTCCAATTCCTAGTCCCCCTCAATGGCCTCCTCTCTTACAAATTCCCGCTCCAGAGTACCGTGCAGTGAAGACAGGTGCTCTGCCCTTCACAGATTTGCCAAATGAGTCGTGCAGAAGTACAGGTTCCTGTCCTGTAACCGTACTCATGACAGGGAGTAATCAATCACTTGGACAAAGTATCTCTCTCCCTCTCTCATCTCTCTATATCTTCCTGAGCATATGTGTGCAAGTATGAGATTCTGGGCATGCATACTTCATTATTCTGTCTTCATTTTTGCGCATCATTTTATTACACATCTCGCTTATTTTGTCCTCCATGTAGATGAAATTGAGCTCTGGTTTTTATTTCCTGAATTGCATAATTCTTCTTCTTCTTCTTTTTTTTTTTGGATAGTCATGGCTGGGAATATGTTCACAAGCTCCCTCACCTTAATGTCCTCCAATGTTACAGATACTTTAGCTAACAGTGCGCTGGTTAGTTCTTTCTTCCCTTTGTAATTTCCTTTAGTTCTTTCTTCCCTTTGTAATTTTCTTCCAGCTATTTTCAGGTGGTTAGCTTTATCTTGCTTATATTTCTCTTTTAATGTCCATGTGCGCCTAAATGGTTCAGGGTTCAGACAGCGAGCCTAGAGAAGATAATCTTTTGGATCCTGGTTTCTATGACAATACCCCTCTGTATAATGTTCAACAGCAGTGCACACCGAACTCCACGTTCTCTGTTACCATCCATTTGTCACCACTGGAATTCAAGAAAGGTATTAATATGTAGTCCAACAAGCAAGTGGTATAACTTTATCTGCTGAATGCAAAATGTATGACCGAACATTTTCTTGACCTGAACATACAGACAGCTGCTTTAGAACAGATGGGGCCTAAAGAATTAAAGATATGTCTTCTGTGTTTACAAACATGCTTAAAAGGAATTTTCAGTATGTTCAGTCAGAATCATAATCCTTATGCACTTCTGATTGAAAGAGGACATGCACACTCTCGTAGTGATAACCACGTGTGATTCTAGGGAAGGAGCAGCATGCATTCAGAGATGATGACCAAGGATATTTTGATGATTTCATCTTTTTCACGATTTGGTTTTCTGATAAAACTCCTTTTCTGTTTTGCTCATGAATATGAGAATTAGTAGCTTTGCATGGTCCACCCACTTATTGATCAGAGTAACTATGGACTTGAACACAGTGTATAATATGCATGATCTGTGCTTTTCAGATGCAATTTTTTGTTGTCTGATTTACCAACTCTTATCATTGGTCTACCATGTGGGATATGAGATGGAAATGGCAAAAAAACACAATTGGACGGCTTGCTACAAAACTAAGAAAAAAGTTGGGAGCTCATACGAGTAACAGGGAGATGATAAACTTCAAGTTTTACACTATCTTTGGGTTCTCTATGTTCCATGAAAATTGCACGAAGACTTTTATAGCCTAAATCCAAGGTTTATAACTTTGATAACTTATATTTTAGGAACTTCTGGGGATGAAGCATAAAACTGTTGTGTCACACTCAAAACCATATTTTTGTTTCTGTGGAAGATTGTTTGCTTGTGAAATTCTGAAGCTTTGGTTATTTACTTTGTTCTTTAAATGTAGAGGTAATATGTGTTGAAGGCTTAAATTTGTGGCGAAATAGTTCTGCTGAGGTGAATGAAGAACTTTACAAAGGTTATCGCGAAGGAAATTCAGAGGGGAAGATCAATGAGATACTAGCAGGTGGACCTTCCTTAAGTTGTCATCATGTTTCCTGTGATTTATAATTGCATCGTTTATCATAATAATTTCAATTTCTTGCAGCCTATGATTTCTTAAACACTGACCAAAATACCTTCAATATGAGCATCTGGTACAATGCAACTTATAAAGACAATAAAGACAATAGTAATCCGCTTTTTAACGTGCTCCGGATTCCCCGCTCAGTGAACCTGGTATGAGATGATGTTCAATTTTTATTAATATTATCTAATACTTTCACCATTGAGGCTTGAATCTTGGGTGTTTCCTTCTTGAATTTGCAACATTACCTAGTACTTGGGCTTAAAAAATAATTGATATTCTATGTCCTTGACATCTTCAAAGTTATCAGCTATTCTAATGTAGGTTTTTTCTTTTTAACTTTTCATGAATGCTGCTCCTTTTTGCCCCCTTTTTTTAATTTCTATTTTATTTGCATGTCTCTTGAAATTGCTGGTTGCTCTTTATTATTTTCTTCAAAATTTTTCAATAGTTTTTGCAAAATTTCTTTTGCAAAAGTTGCCCATTGTTACAAGGGAGGTGCTATTTTTTTGCATGGTAAGTTTTCTCCCTCTTGTTTTCTGCAATCAGTGTCCATTACCAATTCTTATGCTGCAGTTACCACTGTACCATCTAATTGGTGAATTTTCACTGTGAAAACAAGGATGCACTTATGAATATAATATACTGAAGTCCTTGAGCTGTATCTATGTTATTTTATATTTGAATGTTTAATTGGTTTCTTGCATTTGTATATACATTAATTCTTCGATAACATATTCTTTCTATGTTGTTGTGTCTTTAATTTCTTTCCTTGCTTTTGAGTTTTCCATTCTATATCAGCCGACATATATGATGAAATTTATACTTTTATATCCACAGGCATCGAATGCTTACCTCCTCTTGCTAAAAGGACCTAGTACTCGAATTCTGTTTGATTATGTCAAAGAAATGCCTCAACCTGCTAGTGAACTCAGACTGGATATTGCATCCCTTATTGGCACACTTTTCTTTACATGGGTTGTTCTACAACTGTTCCCTGTAAGTTTGTGAACAGTTTTTTGTTACCATCTTAGAGCTTGCATTATTTAAAAATTATTATTTGAATCTTTGATTGTATAGCCCAGATGGTGATAACTAAATTTATTCCCTTTAAGTGTTGAAAGCCAAGGTGGCATCACTTACGCTAGTTCTTACCAATATTCTTGCTATAGAGTCAATCAAGTTTAGTAAGATGTTTCTTGGCAACTGATTTATCCCTCTGCATGTGCTAATATTCCACCATCGGGTGTACATGCTTTTGTAAAATCACTGCTATGTAGCACACAGGGAAAGAATCATACAATTAGAATCTTCAATCAACCAACAATAAGGTGGGACTGACCTTGAGGTTACAGACATTTTATAACATAGCTAGAGTTTACATGGCTTTCTTCCAGCAACATCCTTATCTCTTAGAAAGTAAAATTTCCTGAGGCTTCTGAATGTTTATTACGTTTTTATTATGTTAAACATCCAGCATCCGATTCTATAATATTTGATGAATTCATCAAACTTAGCTTCATTTTGAAGATTCGTCTTATTAGACTGTATTTATCTGACAACCGAAAAATTGGGGAACCACATGTTATTAGGAAGTAGCTCGGATAACGAGTCATGTTTCCAGATGTTTGATCTCCTGTATCTGATGTTTGTGCTGTAGGTGGTTCTTACGTCTGTGGTTTATGAGAAACAAAAAAAGCTAAGGATCATGATGAAAATGCACGGTCTTGGTGATGGACCTTATTGGTTGATCACATACTTATATTTTCTTTCCCTATCTATGATGTACATCTTTGTTTTTGTAACATTTGGCTCAGCTATAGGTAAATTCTAGTCTTTTTTTCTTTATTAACTTGTATTTGCTTCAACTTTCTGATTCAGTTGAATTACAGGTTTGAAATTCTTCACGATGAATGACTACGGCATCCAATTTGTATTTTATTTTATCTATATAAACCTGCAAATTTCTGTGGCTTTTCTGATGGCTACTTTCTTCTCAGATTTTAAGACTTCTACAGGTTTTTAGTGACATTACTTTTTTCATTAATGAAACTTTTATCAATTATCTTAGTATTCATTTTCATGACGGTTGCCTTTTGCTGGTCACAGTTGTAGCCACCATATGTGTCTTTGGAACTGGGCTCTTAGGTGGCTTTCTTTTCCAGAACTTCGTTGAAGATTCATCATTTCCCAGTAAGTAGCAAAGTTTGCAAACCAAAATTCCTGTTCCATCAGTTGGAACTTTTTTATGGGTACTATCGAGCAAACGGCTGATGTAATGCCTGAATCTCCATATTAATCCTTTCTTAGTTGTTTTCTTTAAAAATCTTTAGCAGGCAGGACTGTTGTTTTGACTGACCTTAAAAATTAAGATTGTTTTAGAAGAACTGATACAGAAATGACTTTGAGATACTTGTGTAATTGCCAGTTATTACTTTACAAATTAACTACCTAATAGTCGGTGCTGTAAGCAGCCTCTTGGTTTGGTTTGGTTTGTTTTTTTTTGTGTGGACACATATACAAACTGACCTTTATTCCAACTTTTATCGCTGACTTAACTCGTTGTGGTGCTTTTTCCTATTGTTATAGGAGGCTGGATCATTGTGATGGAGTTTTATCCTGGTTTCTCTCTATACCGTGGGCTGTATGAGTTTGGACAATATGCTTTCACTGGGAATTTGCTTGGGACTAGTGGGATGAAGTGGAAAAACTTGAATGATCATGTAAATGGGATGAAAGATGTGTTGGTGATTATGTTTGTTGAGTGGTTATTGGTACTTTTTGCTGCATATTACATGGACCAAGTTTTGTCATCTGGAATTGGAAAAAATCCTCTGTTCTTCTTGCACAGCTTTTGCAACAAAAAGTCATCATTTCGTCGGAAGTCTAGTTTGCAAAGGCAGGGATCCAAAGTTTTTGTTAATATGGATAAACCAGATGTCAGTCAGGAGGTAATCTGTCCTGATGTCTATTCCTATCACAGTTGCTGCTGGTGCTTTTAGTATTCCGACAGATATGCAGGATGGTTCATACTATTCTTGCCATTGGATATTTAGTTGTTTGCTTATACTCGTAGAAAGTTGAATTTACATTTCTGCTCTCCTTTTAAATCTATTGTTTCCTGGACAATAGTTAATGGTTATCTTCTTCATGATTTTGGAAAAAACCAAGTGTCGACGGAAGTGGGTGGCATGATAATTGTTTATAACGAAAAAAGGGTTAGGTTGTTATTCCCTTTATTTTTATTTTGATCATTAATAAGAGCTTAAACATGTGTCAATATTAGTTAATTCTCGAATCTTGCAGTTTGGTCTCTCCAACACTAGAGCACCAATTTCCTTGTATCCATGTTAAATTGTTTTGGCCAAAACCTTCATTTTTTGTTTTTTGGCAGAGGGAAAAGGTTGAGCAGTTACTGCTAGAGCCAAGCAATAGTCATGGAATTATTTGCCATGACCTCAAGAAGGTGTATCCAGGTAGAGATGGAAACCCGGAGAAAGTTGCAGTCAAAGGATTATCTCTTGCTTTGCCTCGAGCAGAGTGCTTTGGTATGCTTGGTCCAAATGGTGCAGGGAAAACCTCTTTTATTAGTATGGTCAGAAATCGTTGATTCCTTGCTGTTTAATTGATTTGGATTAGTGATGAGGGAACAAATCTGTTTCAAGCATTTGGAAACCCATCTCCCCTGGTAGCATACTGTAAAAGTTGTACAAACTAATTAGTTATGTAGTCTACTAATGCTAAAACTCTTTGTGCTGGTCCTGGTTAAGAAGGATCTTATGATTTGCCCAGGAAGGGGAGGGGATGGGTGGGGTTGGTTGGTGTTATCTGGATATTGCCACACCTTCTGGTATGCCACATAGAATTGCATTATCTTCCTTTTTAAGGTCATTCACTTGTTTGTTCTCTCATCTCCTTTTGCAGTTCTTTACTGCATAATATCCTGCCCTGTGAGAACTTTAATCTAACAAGGATTGATCTTTAGGTTTTTATTACTTTCTCTAATTTGAAATATACAATTTGTTGCACTTCCTTATGACCTTATCTTCTAATCAGATGATTGGTCTCACAAAGCCAACCTCGGGGACAGCATATGTTCAGGGTTTGGATTTACAGACTCAGATAGATTGTATTTATACTTGCATGGGGGTATGCCCACAGCATGAGTAAGCCAGAGTTTTGAAAATTTTTTCAACAATTTGCCAACTTCTTCGTAGTCATATGCTGTTCATTTTTTGACAATTCATAGCTTGCTTTGGGAAACTTTAACCGGGAGGGAGCACTTGCTATTTTATGGTAGACTTAAGAACCTAAAAGGTTCTGCATTGACACAGGTAAGTCGTTATCTTTTTTTTCCTTTCTAATTTTCGTTGTGTCAATTGGGTTAATTTTCCTAAATTTAGTTCTTAAACATGTTTGGTAAATTGTACACGGAAGTAAAATGAATCACGTAGTCACAGAGATATTTCAGAATTTCATATAGGGAAGAGGAAATGAAAAACAAATATACAAATAAAAAATCAGTTGGACTGCATGGATTTACTCCATAATAACTGCTTGAATTGATTCTATAAGAATACAGTTGTTGGTAAGTGGCAATTATTATTGTTGTAGAGCACTTGCCCTGCCTGGGTGGATTACTTCTGAGCTTCACTTTTTTATTTTGTACTCTGCTTCCATAGGCAGTTGAAGAATCTCTTAGAAGTGTAAATTTATTTAATGGTGGAGTTGCTGATAAACATGCTGGGAAGTATAGTGGAGGCATGAAGAGGAGGCTGAGTGTTGCCATTTCATTAATTGGAGACCCCAAAGTATGTAGATCTCTTTCTTGCATTCTTTGCTTTATGCAGCTGGATAATTGTATTTTTAAAATGGTCTGTCTCCTGACATGGCGAAAACTTTCTAGGTTGTTTACATGGACGAACCTAGTACTGGATTAGATCCAGCTTCAAGGAGCAATTTATGGAATGTAGTGAAGCGTGCGAAGAAGGATCGGGCAATTATTCTCACAAGTATCCCCTCTTCTCTTTGCGTTTGTTTGTGAATGTGGGTAAATTTTTTGGTTGCGTGGGAAGTTCCAAGTTGTTTATATTGCATTATCGCGACTATTTTCAGCACATTCAATGGAAGAGGCAGAGGCTCTTTGTGATCGGCTTGGAATTTTTGTTGATGGAAGCCTACAATGCATAGGAAACCCTAAAGAGGTAACGGTGCAATACATCTGGATATTTGCTTGTAGTTTCATTGATGGAAGTGTTTTCCTTAATTTGAAAAGGGTGCCTTTGCATCTTAACTTCTTTGTCACATAACCTGCATTATTCTCTTATGACAAAAAATGGTGTCACCATCATTTCTGATAACAGTTGATTTTCAATTTCTGGCATGTGACATTTTACATAAAAATGAAACAGCTGAAGGCCAGATATGGAGGATCTTATGTTTTTACCATGACAACATCTGCGGAGCATGAGGTGGAGGTTGCAAATATGGTACAACAGCTATCTCCTAATGCTGAAAGGACTTACCATACCTCTGGAACACAAAAGTTTGAAATACCGAAACATGAAGTCAGAATTGCAGACGTATTTCATGCAGTAGAGATTGCTAAAGGAAGATTCCCGGTGTTCGCCTGGGGCTTGTCCGACACCACCTTGGAGGATGTTTTCATCAAGGTTGCTAATGCTACATAGGTTGCTATTCAATATTCAACATACTTTCTTGACTGGCCTATGTATTAATGGTTATTCAGCTTCTCTCTACTGCTAGTTTTGGACGCATTGCCATAGTCAAATTACGTATACTTCTATTTTCTAGTGTAATTCAATTGTTTCTTAAACTCGGAAATATGGCATTTTGTAAATAGTGTTGTACCGATCATATTGTCATCAGGAAGCTGCACTTGGTTCCTTTTCCTTGCATAATATCAGTTGTATTTATCCAATTCCCGGTGACAGGGAATAATATCGGCCGTATGATACGAATTGATAGAACTACTTGTTAGGCATTGGGAGGGAGGTTCGCGAGAAAACAAGTGGTCCTTTGTCCCTAAAATTTTATCGTCGAGGCATAGAAATTTCCCGGGGGGTCATGTAAGAGACAAAAGGGGAATCCTGGGACATTTTTAGAGGGTTCAACCTTCCTATTCTCAGATACTCACTGTAACCATAGCCACATTAATTGCAAGTTAAACGTTATGGACAGTGATGCAACGCTTGGAGCCACTACTCCCACATGCCATAGCTAACCTTCCGGTAGCTTCTTCATCATTTTGAATTTTTTTTTTTGACTTATTACTAGGAACGCTTTGTTTCAGAATGTGCATGGTGCAGAGTGCAGACAAACGGAAGTTTTGTCAACACTGCTTGAAGGAGATTACTTGTCACTACAATCCTATTAGGAGAAGGTTGAGATATAATAGGAGATTGTATAGGACTTTGTAATATGACCTGTATTATATAATAGGAGATTGTATAGAAAGACTAAAGATCCTCCGGCTAAAAAGAATGGTCGACAAGGACGGCGAAGGCACTAATGGTGGAGGAGGAAAACTAACAGTGAATTCCTTTCCATATACCACATGCATTCCTCTTTACATTAGGAGTAGTGATAACCAAATATGTTCTCGCTGGCGTAGAGAACTATGAAATTTGGCAAGACTCAATGATAACGGCCTTTGAAGCAAAGTATAGACTTGGGTTTGTTAACGGCGACAGCATAAAGCTTAATGATGAGCAGTCAATTGAATTTAAAGCTTGGAAGGCAAACAATTCTATGGTAAAATCGTGGATTAAAAACACCATAGATAACTCACCGCTAGGTGCTGTTGCCAACTGCACTAAAGTTAAAAGAAAGAAATACCTTAGTATGTTTTTTCTTTTCCTATTATTTAAAAAAAAACAAAAAAAAGGAGGCTAGCTATCTGTGCACGCATATGGGAGGTCTATAAATAGGCCTTCCCATCTCAATTTTTTAATATCCCATAAATATCTTCTTTTATTAAATTCTTAAAAAAGTTTAGAAAGTGTTTTTTTATTTAGCGAGAGAGTTAGTATTTCTCTTTGTAAAATAGAGAGAGATTGTACTCTTAAATTTCATAGTAAAATTTCTTTTTCTTGATTGTGTTTTTTTATAAAAATTTTGGAGATTTGCTACATAAAATTTGTCTGCCTTCAGTCATATTTAGTTACAAACTTGTTCTAATCTGGTCGATTTTTACAACAAGTGGTATCAGAGCTAGGTGAGAAAATCACAATGAATTTTTTTGACATAATTTGTTTAGAGTTCAAATGAACACAATGAAAGTTGGTGAACAATAACTATAAAATGTGACAACTATTTATACATTTATTTTTTCATTAAACCATGCAGTTATTGTACTTTAAGTATATAGTACTATTCACATGTATGATACTATTCATACATACGCATAAGGTACTATTTACATATACAAAACTATTCATACATATGGGTACTATTCATGTCAAATAGTGGGAGTCAAAATTCCATTCGTGATAGAAGCAATGACAATAAAATTTGAGATTGAAAAGTTCAATGAAAGTAATTTCTCATTGTGGAAATTGAAGATGAAGGCTATCTTAAGAAATGATAACTGTTTAGCATCCGTTCGTGATAGAAGCAATGGCAATAAAATTTGAGATTGAAAAGTTCAATGGAAGTAATTTCTTATTGTGGAATTGAAGATGAAGGCTATCTTAAGAAAAGATAACTGTTTAGCATCCATCAGCGAAAGGTTGACAATACTCACAGATGATAATAAGTGGAATGAGATGAACGAGAATGCTATTGCAAATCTTCATCTGGCACTAGCAGATGGGTGTTATCAAGCATAGAGGAGAAAAAGAAAATAAAAGAGATTTGGAATCATCTCACAAAATTGTACGACGCCAAATCACTTCATAACAAAAATTTTTCTGAAGAAGAAACTATACACTTTATGCATGATGGAATTCACTTCAGTGACGGAGCACTTAAATACTTTAATACTCTATTTTCGTAACTCACATCATTGGGGCACATAATAGAGATAAGTGAACGTGAGGAACTTCTACTCTAAAATCTACCGGATTCGTATGATCAACTTATCATTAATTTAACAAACAACACAGATATTTTCGCCTTCAACAATATTGCAGCTACTATTCTAGAAGAAAAGAGTCAGCACAAAAGTAAGGAAGACAGGCTGTCAAATTCACAACAAGCAGAGGCCTTGGCAATGACGAGAGGAAGATCAATGGAACGTGGCCCAAGTAGGAGTCATAGTCATGGTAGATCAAAATCCACGAGTAGGAAGAATTTCAAGTGCTACAATTGTGGCAAGCAAGGCCATATGAAGAAGGATTGTTGGAATCTGAATAAGAAAGATTATATTCCTTAAGGAAATGCAACAACTACTTCAGATGAAGGAGGTGTAATGGTCTGCGAAGCGGAAACGACTACTGGAGGTAAGAGAAGATTTGTTGATGTATGGCTTTTCGATTCAGCAACTACTTTTTATATGACCTCTTGAAAAGAATGGTTCTATTAGTATGAATCTGTCTTTGGGAGATCTATGTATAGTTGTAATTGAAGTGAATCACACGTTAATACAAGACTTATTAAGTGATATGCAAATGCACAAGAAGGGGTGGGGGGGGGGGGGGGGGGGGTTGAAT
>JANTPM010000006.1:35491584-35513833 GCA_025434745.1 Erythroxylum divaricatum | reverse complement strand
ATTGGGTAGAAATTTTCGCTACCGAAAATCGACCGGTTCGCCAATTGGCGATTTTTTCGGTCCGGGAATTTTCTCCGAAAAAATCCAGAAAAATTTCTAAAAATTCCTTAAAATAGAAAACAATTTATGGCGCACTCAGAATAATTTTTCAAAACCCATTAATCACGTTAATCCCAAGAAAATTGTCTTAGGCACGCAAACCGGGAATATCATGTATGCATGTACAGTAATTTCATGAGCACAATTGTGACTGTGAATCAGTCCTATTATGCATGAACAGTACTAATTAATCCCTCTCAATCCCTTCCTATGACAAATTTCATATTTTACTCTTCCAGTAGGAGGTGGGATGTTACATTGTACGTATTGGAAGTCATCTCCTCTAATAAGGACCATACAGATTTAGGAGTTTTGCTCATAAAAGATCCACCAAAGGCTACATCAACGTGACTCTTTGTATTTGCATTTAGCACAATATAGAAAGTTTGAACTTGATGCCAATCTGGAAGACTGTGAAATGGACATCTTCTGAGCAATTCTTTAAATCTTTCCCAAGCCTTATTCATTGGTTCTCCATCAAGTTGCACAAACATAGTGATAGCATTATGCATTTTAGCATTTATTTAAGTAGGAAAATATTTGCCCATGAATTTTTGTACCATCTCTTCCTATGTGGAGATGGATCCTGCTGGCTATGAAATTAACTAACTCTTAGCTTTATCGTTGAGAGAAAATGGGAACAACCGAAGACTTATGGCATCATCACTAACTCCATTATGTTTGAATCTGTCATATATTTCTTAAAAATTAGTTATATGCAAGTTTAGATCCTTCCTTGCTCCACCATCAAATTGTACTAGATGTTGAATCATTTGAATAATGGCATGCTATATTTCAAAATTGTTTGATTGAATTGCAGGCCTATGAATGCTAGAACTTGCTCCATCAATTGTAAGTGTTGCATAGTCTCTCTATGCATGCCATCTTCCTTGAACATTACCCTCGTATCCAAGTTTTGAGGACCTTGATTACCCTACTGATTTTCAGGCATGCCCCCTTGATTGATAATTTATCTTTGTGTTCTCCTTTGAATGTACGCTCAATTTTTGGATCTAATGGATGAACCTCTTCCCCTCCTGATCGGGTCATAAATAGTCACCAACTTACTATAAAAATAGAAAATATAATTAGATAAAGGAAAAAGGATGCTTGAATTAGTAAGTGCACTTTTAAGATTGTGTATACAATCTTGACAACAATGTCAAAAACTTGATACAAGCTAAACTTTCACCTAGCAAGTGCACTAGAATTATAGTATATTAGTATAGATATTGTTCCTATGAGGATTGATCACTAATACTCAAAATCATACCTTTAACTAATATTAAAGCTTGATTATGAAGTTATTGATTAACAATTAATAGCTATCAAAAAATACTTAACGAACTAATTAATTCATTAAAAACATACCAAAGTTCAGCTTTCGCTCACCCCTTATCATGGAAAGCTCTGAACATACTTTCTTTACATGAATTTGTGTAGTTTTTCTATTAAAGTCATCCATATTTCAGGATCTAACTAACTCTTTAGACGAATTTCTAACATCAAACACCCAGTTTTTTAGGTCATATAATCAATAAAAAAACTATCTAGATACATTAAAAATCAATGAAACTCATGTAATATTACCACCAAAATTATCTAAGAGTCTAATATTTTAGGTTATCTTAGTAATCCTAGCTATGCTTTATCAAGATCTGATAATCAGTTTATTTAAGAATTCCATACATATATCAATTAAAGGTCCATGTTTCAAGATGATTTAATGAATAACTTGCATAAAAATCAAAGAAGCATTAAGAACAAAATAAACATAAATTCATGTGTTAAAAGATAATAATTAAACAATCAAATCATGGTAGAATAGGGTTTGGTTCAACCTCCTTTTGGCACTAGAAAGGAATTAAGCTAACATGTTTGTAAACAAAAACAAAACTAGTAATATATTCAAAAAAGACACGTGGAAATAATATAACGAAAAAACCCCGACACTAGGATAATCCCCTCTTCCTAGTCGTCTCTCTTGAGTGTAGGTTGTGCCAGTGTGAAATCTGATATGTGATAGCCCCTTTTATATTGAAAATTTTGTAATATCCTTGTCCTAGTCTAATTAGGAAGGTCATTTCTTGATTTAGAAGACTTTTGTATGCCTATTTTGGAGTCCTTTTTTCATATAGAATTAGTATATGACCATATCTCTTCAATCTTTCCTATTTTTATCTCCAAAATTCCTAAATTCTAGCAATACTTCTACAAAATAACATAGAGCTAATTAAGCAACTAGTTAGAAGTCTAAATTAATAAAATAGGGCACAAAGTTATGCTAGAATAGAGAAAACATACTAAATAGTACTACATAATTTTTAGGCATCAGTCGACATCTAAGTCAATTAGTGAGGTTAGGAGTTTCCATGACTTAACAGGTCTTTATGAGCAATTTGTTAGAGATTTCTCTATTATTGCTACTCTATTGAATGAAATTGTTAAGAAGAACGTTGGTTTCAGATGGGGGAAAGAACGTAAAATTGCATTTAATACTTTAACTAAAAAGCTATGTAATGCACCCATTTTGCATTGTGATGCTTCTGAGATTGGTATAGGGCTGTTTTTAAGCAGCAGATTCATCCCATAACATATTTGAGTGAGAAGTTGAGTGGATTAGTTTTGAACTACTCTACTTATAATAAGGAGCTTAATGCCTTGATGAGAGCCCTTAAAGTTTGGGAACATTACTTAATGCCTAAAGATTTTGTGATAGATAGTGATCTTTAGTCTCTCAAGTACTTGAAGGGACAAGAGAAATTGAGCAAATGAAATGTAAGTTGGGTGGAGTATCTTGAAACATTTGTATATGTGATTAAATACAAACAAGATAGCAAAAAGAAAACTGACTTGGTTAAAATAAAGTGCGTGAACATATTAAGAAAAAGAATCACATGTATGCACAAAAAGGAAATAAATGTAGAAAGCAAGTTCTCTTTGAACCAGGTGATTGAGTTTAGATGCACATGCGAAAAGAAAGGTTTCCATAACAAAGGAAGTCAAAACTTGTTGCAAGGGGTAATGAACCATTCTAAGTGTTGAAACGCATCAATGATGATGCATACAAGATAGACTTGTCAAGTGAGTATAATATTAGTGCTACTATTTCTAGCTTATCTCTTTTTGACTTTGATTCAAATCCTTTTGAAGAGGAAGGGGATGATGTGAGTATGACCATGGTACTTTGTAAGAGATATAGAACCAAAGATGAGCTAGTAACACTAGAGGGACCAATAACAAGATCAAGAGTTAAGAAGTTCAACGAAGCGTTTCAATTTTATATGGGCTGAATTATAGATGGCATGGAATCTCAAGAGACAATGAAGGTCAATGACATCATAACTAATCAAGTTAGGCGGAATGTGCAAGAAGATTTTTATTCTCGTTTAATTAATTATTTTAAGTTAGAAGCATAGCTTTGAGCAGCCCACTACTTATGTTTTGGGTTTGTTTTAGTGAGATGAACTTTTATTAACTTTTAACTCATTTAATTTAAACCTTTTAGGTTTAATGGTTTGTATTTTAGAAATATTAGTTTGGGCTTTAGTTAATTTGATGGGAGACCAATGTTTAAAGGTCTTTTATATATTTAAAGTTTCTTTCTTTTTAAGGGATATAAATACCTCATAATAAACATTGTTTAGGGATTTTGGATGAATAAATTTCCACATTGGCATGATGAAATTCTGTAAGTGAGGATTTATTGTCTTCTTCATCAAGAATATAATTCTTATTAAGATAACGTGGTAAATTTCTATTTTTGTTTTCAAATCAACCTTATCATATGCGTTTTTATTCACACAATTGATCGGGAGTTTATTAGGGTTGAAGATTTCTTCTTGTTCATGTCCTATCCAAAATGTGTATTTAAGAAATTTCAGGTTCTTTAGCATTAGAGTTTCGCATCAAACTTACCATTAAAAATTACTTGAAGAACTGAAAATTCAAACAAAATATTTACTTTTGGATTCTTATAACAAAGTACACACATACATGTTAAAGCAACAGATTAACAATCAGAAAGTGAAATTTATGCCATTTAATTTCTCTTCCCATGTCTGCCTACATGGTGCAACCATCCAATTCCTTTGAGAGCTTTGGAGATCTTCATAAGATTAGGCCTTCCCATTCCCAAGTTCATCTTTCCAGCAGAGAACTTTAGAGCCTGTAAGCAGCAAAGCTGACCGTCATTTTCTTCCTCCTCTTCCTCATCCTCCTCCTCGTGATCAATATTCCCTTTCTTTCCCTTCTTTGATTTGCTTTTTGGTTTAAGTTTAATGGAATCTGTCTCATATGTCTCCCAAAGCAAGTCCATTCCTTCGCCTCCTTCGACCACATTGTGTCTCTCCTCAAAAAGCTTGCACGCCAATGTCCTCCTCCACTCTTTTTCTTTCCTCGTCGACCCAAAACTCCCGAGATCCGAGCCCAATGTTTGACATGTCTCTGTAACTTTAATATTGTAATGTCCACTCCGAAAGTTTGCTTTTTCGAGCCTCTGTGAATACAGATTTGGTGTGTACTGATGGTCAACGTCATCATCACCGTTAGCACTTTGTTCACTTTTTTGATGACCCATTGCCTTGGATCCTCTTCTTGTGAACGGTACTTTTCTTTCTTCTTCTTCTTCTTCTTCTTCTTCAACTTTATTGGATTTTACGTTGTGTGGTTTGATTTCGCTTTCGCTCTTTTCGGACCAGCAATTTTCAAGCTCCTCCTTTTCATGCAAGAACGCTTTTAATGTCTTCGCTTCCGAAATTAGCGGACTATGATTCGTCGCAAAAACAGGATTTACATCATCGAAATTGCCATCTTCCTCTTCAAAGACCCTTCCTAGCCTACAACCTTCATGACTCGTGCTCTTGTCAATCTGTGCTTCACTGCTTGTTAAGCAGTTTTCTTTAGCTTGGAACTTCAAAACTTCGACAACTGGGCCCTCTGCAGTATCCAGACTTGACGTCTCGAACACAAACTTGTACACATACAGATCCTCCAAGTCATGGAATTCTTGATTCCCATCATCCACTTTAGACGACTTTAATCTCTCTACAATGGTTCTATAAGTACGAACGAGAAAACCAAACTTGGAATCAGTCGAAGGTTCACAGTGAGACTTGTCAAAACCAAGATCGGGGGAGCGAGTGAGGAGAGCTACGAGTAAAAGAGCGGTGGTGACAAAGAGTGGGGAGAGGAAGGAGAGCAGCTTGAAGAAGTAAGGAGAGAAGAAGACAAAGTAAAAGAAGTAAAGAGGGTGATAGATGACAAAGGAACAGAAGAGGAAGAAGTCAGAGAGGACAAGACTCGGGAAGTGATCAGTTTTCTTGCATGACACAGAAAATTCAGACATTGTTAGCAGGTGGTGATCGTGATAGAATGTGGAAATGTGCGGAAACAAGCTTGAAGTTTGGTTCTTGTTGGTCTTTGGTTAAAACAAAAGGGAGGGAGTGTGTGGAGTAGTGGGGAGTAAAAGCGGCGTGAATATAGGAGGCTAAATGAACTAACTAACGTCCACAAGAAAAGGGAGAAACCCACCAACTATGGGTTTCATTCATGACGCAAGCATAATTATTAAATTTCATTAATGTTCCCCTTTGATCCGCTTGCCATTTGATCAAATACACTTCTAATCAGAACACCATCAACACCTAACAGCTTGATATCTAAAACCCACAGGGCATTGCTTCTTTAGCCATCAATTAAGAAAACAATTGAGTTGCCTGAGCAATTCTCTCCAAGTCCGTTGATACCTTTGGTCTAAGGTAACTAGTGAGGACCATAGAGCCAGGCAACAAGGGCGATAATAGAAGACACAGATGTGATTGAGAGGGAGGGGTCTCAACTCTCAAGATTGGATCGGCTGCACATGGGATTCCAATCATGCCTACTCAAGTGCTTGCCCTGCATGGTCCTCTGCTTTTCAACACCTCTTTTCTTTTCTGTAACGCTTCCATCAAATAAAACGATTACATGTTCTTAAAAGTGTAAATGTTAATCCTAGAATCGATTTGCCTTGGTCAAGGATGGTTACAGGCGGGTTTTTGATAATTTTATCACCCTCTTCACGATTAAGTTCCACTTTCCATTAGTCTTGTCCTCTAGAAGGCTCATCTTCGGAGTCAACCATCAGACAAAATCATAACTCTTCCCTACAATGCACCCCTATTCTAATCTTTATTCGTTTATGAGGGGAACAAAAAAAGAATAATTCCAGACTCCGGGTAAAAAAAACATCTTATCATTCTGCGGAACTAAGCCACAAATATCATGTCAGATAACCTCTTTCAGCATTGGTGGCAATACAACTTTTTCTATCATCGCGTGCTGGACCAAAGCTTAAGTAAACTGACGCATTCTTTTACTACTTTCTCTGCAGATTTCCTCGCATGTTTCGTAACAGACCGTAACAAGAAGAAGAATCCTTTCAAGAAACATGCAAAAAGTCGAGAATACAACTGATATAAGAACTCTTTTAAGAAACACGCAACAAAGTTCAGAACACAGCGCTTCATGCCATCTGATAGAAACAAACCCAGGGATGGGTTTCCAAATAGCGTTTTCTATTACAAACTCAAACAGCATCCATGTCCAAACAAAATCCAGCTCACAGCAATAGGTTTAATTATACTAGAGATGACATGTCTTACAATCAATGCACTCTCAAACAGCTCTGATCCATATCTTATGTCAAAGCTTGGAGAAACACTTCTCATTCTGTCATAACAGGCTTATTTTCACTGGCCTTAGGCCTTTGCTCCTTAGGTTTTTGCTCTTCCATTTTCCTGAGAAAACAATCAAGGTGCAAAAAATCATAAACATTTAAACCATCTACTCAAAAGACAACATATTAGAATCGGATGAAACATGGCCAAGATAAATCACTTAAACATGGAACACCCAAGTACCCAGAACCATAAGCACCTCAGTAGAGTTGAAAAAGGTGTATACTTCATTATTTATTTAAAAGCATTAACAACCACTCGTGAGCAAATTTTGTGGCATAAGAGCATTCAAGTATGTGTTCATCTTGGGATAAAGCAGAGGTGGAGACAAATACAATCCAGAATAGAACTCGAAGAGAATCTTTGATGACCTAAAAGACTCCGCATTAGGTTCAGTATCAGAAAGAAGGCACATCATGTAATGAATACAGGTTATATATCAAAAATTGCAGAAGCAATACAAAAAGACCACCTTCGTAGAACTTTAAAAAACTGCAGAACCTCACAATGATTGAGGGGTTTTAAGTTAAATGAAATACTCATCCCTACCTGGATTCCAAAACCAATCTACGAAATATATGTTTCAACAGAAAATTTCATCCCTCACCCAATGCATATCCATCAAGAAATCCGAATCCCTAACCCTTCCACACCCATCAATAACACAGATCCGTTCGTCTCAGTCAAACACCCATTGCAAACCCATTACCCATACAGGAAAACAATACCCATGGATGAACAGTCTTACCCAGATACGAGATATGATAATGGCTTATGACGGTTTGCTTCGGTGGAGACTGGAACGTTAGCGAAACAGATCTGGAGAAAGACAAAGAAATATCAGCAGTAGTCGCTTCGTGCGGACGTGCGAAGGGGAAAATAACCACGACGGAGACGCAGCAAAGTGAGGAAGGCGACACGGAGGTATGGGGTAGTTTCAGAAATAAGGAGAACTGCGTTAGAAAGAAATGACGAAGAAGAGTTGGCTTCGGGAGGTGAAAAATGTGAGGGCATTATGGCCATTTCACTATCTTGTCCAACAGACATTGTTCTCTGTCCGATGGTTTTGGGTTGGACAAAATAATTTGTCTTTGTCCATTGAAGACAGGACAAAACTTTTGCAGACGGTAAAGCAAACACCTATCAGGACAGAACGGTTATGTCCTTGTCATCCGTCCTCACGTCCGAGGACGGTAACCAAACGCAGTGCAAGTGTTCCACTGACCCTGTTTCGCGGCAAAGATACTAGCTTTTAAATTCATAGAAAATTACGGTATTGCTACTCTCTCTTCTTCCTCTTAGAGCAAACTATACTAAGTTCGTGGTGCTGAGGTCATTGGCGGTTGAACCGAAGCTTCAATCTTATGTCTTTTTTATATGATTTCTTAATTTGGTGTCTAATCCACATATAATTGGTTTTGTCTACTGTCCACGGTACCCTGGCTGTATACAAGTCTTCTGCTTTTATGTTTAGCAATCTTCTTATATTTTAAATGCATTCTCCTCTGGCCTCTTCTCATATGACCTGCAATCAAGTACCTAAAATGCAATGATTAAGAATACTTAAAGGTTTCCTTGGATCACATTACAATTATAGATTCTATATGACATTTAGAGTTGCATGATGATGTTAGATTGTACGGCTACACATGCTCATATTATAAGAGCTTATATTATAGTCAAATCAACGAGATTGTACGCATAAAGCTCCAAGAACAAGTTGGCTTATTATATACTCCAATATGACGATGATCATCTGATTGAATTATTTGGGAGATAAAATTAAACATATGATTTTTTTTTTTGTTTAATCACACATGCAACATTATCTATCATCGTCCTTCGAATCAAAAGTGACATATTAACTTTTTAACTAAAAATGACAATTAGTAATCAATAAAGGTTCAGGGAGTACTCCATAAGCCACATTTTGCCTATCGAAATCATCAAAGATTCTTTTAAGGATTTTGGAAAGTTGTCGAAAGTTAGTTTATTGAGATATAATTTGGATTTTGTTGTTGTCTTTTTCAGTGCCAGGTTTTCTTACTGAAACTTGGCATGTTACACTAATTGCAAGATCGTACTAGCAATAATAATCAAGAAGTTCCTATGATGATTACTCTATTTCCTTGAATTAGTTCTCCTTTTCGTTTTCTTTTGCTTAGCTTATGCACATCTGAGGTAGAAGTCCCTTTAGCCTTCCAGCGGAATGGATTCCATTGTTGAATGGAGGTTAGACATCATAGTTGTCTAGGCAAGGTTTCAAATGTTAGGTAGTTAATGTAACCACAATATTGTCATTAAGATGGACTGTAATTAATACCAGTAACAATAACAGTGAGGTAGGATGCTAAAATTGAAATCGCAATGTAATGGTTTTGATCCTTGTTGTCAATGCTTTTAGAAATTAATTACGATTCGTTATAGCAGTATATGTATCGCTATAAGTTATAATTAATAAATCGCAATGCGTGCTTGAAAGTGGACCTTGCATACAATTAAGGACCTTAACTCAGATTGTATCTTTGTGGATAGGAGTTTAATTCAAGGAGATGGAAGGTTAGCTTGATAAATATAGAAGTAAATAGAATAATCAACAATGGTATTGTTAAATTAAGAGAAAATTCAGAATCATCAAGACAATATATCTTATTGAAAGTGAATTGAAACAAACAACTATACTAGTCCATTGATAACAACTACCGATTAAATTCTTTAATTAGTTGTATATATAAATTTTCTAATGTAGTGTAAGACTTCTCTCCTGTACCTGTACAGAAAATGTATCAATCTAATAAGAAATATGTGTGATCCTTATGTTGTGTCTGTAGGATAGGTACTAAAAACTGAGGCAGCTCCTATTCCCATGTCCGTAAAATAGGTTCCTAATACTAACTTAACTCTTAGGGGTGATTAGTTGATGGATTTAGTAAAGGTCTAATGAGTATGAAATGAAAAACGGTCGTTGGTTATACATCATCTTTTTAGGGACAATATTATGATATCCAAATTTTTGGTATTGCTTCATACTCTTCAAGCATAAGACGAATGTCAATCATTCTTGAGCGACACTCCATTTTTTTAATCCTTTTATAATTGTATATAATTAATTAAATATAATAAATTAAAATATAGTTAATTAAAATAATATTACAATATAATTAATTACAATATAATTAATTAGTTAATTATAATATAATTAATTACAATATAATTAATTAATTAATTACAATATAAATAATTAAATTGTAACTAATTAATGACAATATAATTAATTAAAATGTAACTAATTAATTACAATATATTAATTAAAATATTATTACATTATAACTAATTAATTACAATCTAATTAATTAATTATATTTTTCCCTTTTTAGTAATTAAATGTAACTAAATATATTATAATTTGATGTAAAACAAAATTTTAACAAACTTTTATTTCTCAGTATTTTTAATAAATCAATCATTATCAATGATAATGTTAATTATTCTTTTGTTCTTAACAATCATCATAATTATAATGATTATATTCATTCTCATCTCTCACTATATTGATTTTCATTCTTATTATCATTATCTATTTTTCATTCTCATTCTTATTATCATTACCCAATTTGAATCAAACGCCTCCTTATTCTAATATAGGACATATAAACCTTTCTTCTTTGAAATGTATATAAACCTAATGTAAAATGTGAGTTTTGTGTGGTACTCATGACGTAAGTACATTATGATTACAATATTTTAAAAATATTATATCTACAGTCAAAACAACAAAAGTTACTTATTATTAGACGATAGACAAACAAATAAGCTTGAAGTTTATAGGACCTATTCTCTTTAAATAAAATAGATTATTACTATCTTTTTTAATACTAAATACGCTTGATTAAATATTTTAATTAATTATAATTTATTTTAAATATATACTAATTACTTAATTTGTTTTTGTATATATATATTGTTTTTGTATATATATTTCTTAACCAATGTAAAATTTTATCTATAAAAATAATTGTTTATTTTTATATAGAAGACGCACAAATCAAATTATGACATTTGCGATGAGTAGGCCTTTAAAGCGAAATTGTGTAAACGTAATTCGTTCATCTTCGTCTCACACTCCCTCTACTCTCCTTATTTATCATTTGTTTAACACTCTTTCAAGTCCTGCGGGCTACTGGTTACTGTCTTACTCAGCAATGGCCTTGTTCCAATGAAACTTCAGGAAACATACATACAATCATCTTCCTAGCGTACGTATTACTACATTTCCGCTTTGTTATGTATCCTTCTGCACGGTTTGAGAAATTAAAAAATTTCATTAAATAAGGAGGATAATTAAATGAAGAGTTCAAACAATAAATCAACAAAAACATGATTTAAGAATTCAAACGAAAACAGTGCCGTAGCAAAAATTGCAAGAGACAAGCCAAAACGACCATGTTGATCGGCTCCCCAACTTTTAGGGCAAAACGACCTAGAACTTTCTCTTTTCTTCAAACGAATTTCCCAATTCGGCTAGATATGGGAGGCGCGATTTCAGTTGACGAAAGATTAGTAGCGACCAACTGAGCGGAGAGAGAGCATCACAGAGATAGAGATTACCACATACACACAATTTCTAGCCAAAACCTCCATGAAGAAGCGAGCTCAGAGAAGTGAGCTTTAAACAAGCATTTATCGTCAACTTCAACTGATAATTAACATCAATTAAGTGGTACTTTTGGCTAATTTAGTAAAGCTACATGTGGTTAGTTATTGTTGACCATGCAACTAGTTCGATATCGCGAATCTAACTAACAAGATTGACTGACATGTCTGGTTGCGTTGTCGAAGACTTCAAAATTAATTGTAATTCTTCAAACTTCTTATAGTAGTCGTAGAATCAGGTCGAATTTTAAAAGAATTAAACACTAATTTCTTAATTTCAATTAATGATATAAAGTGGAGGGTTTCGATTAATTAACTAATTAATTAAAATTAACATGGAATTCAAATAAATTAAGTCAATATATGACGCAAAAGTGGAAGTAAAAGGAAAACTAAAGAGAATTCTCAAAGAGCAATTTTATTGCCTGATAAAAACTTCATCACAATACGGGAGCTCTAAGCTACTTTATATAATGAGATATCTAGTAAAATAAACCTTTCATAATAAGAAAACTAATAAGTAGAAATTATACTTGAAATAGAATTCTATCTCCTAACAAGAACCCTAACAAATATAAATTATAATTAAATAGAATTCTAGTCAAATAAGAATTATAAGAAACGTAGAAATGACTCGTCGAGTCATTGAGAAATGTCTAGATAAAGTTGTTGTGTTGTGATACATTGAGTGGTTAGTGGTTAAGTGTTAGAATCAACAAGACCCTTCAAAAAGTTTAGATATTTAGGCATAAGTTCATCAAATTCATCATAAATGAACACACGTCTAACATATAAGTTCAAATTAGATTTGTTATTGTTGTAGTAGCTTTCGTAGAGATCAAGAGGTGCCTTTAGTGGGACAAACAACATGACCTTAAACTTTACATCACCTTCTGCATTGAAATGGCTCCAAGCCATAAGTTTCCCATGGCTAAAATCCTCTACTAGAGCTTTATAAAAATTTGAGTACTCTTCTTCAGTAACCTCCTTCAATTCTGCAGCCAAATAGCCTTAAAGTCAACCAAAAGTTCTCATTCATATTTGGTCTCTTTCGCGATTTTTGTCTTGGGTTTCTCCTCCTTATCTTTGTCATCCTTGCTATTCTCAAATTCCTTTTCTTCCTAAGAAGTGGTTTTTTCCTCTTCATTACTTGACTAGTCCTGATCATATAGGAACCTCTACATCATCCTCTTTACAAAATCTTTCAATTTGTTGTGCTTTAAGGACTATTTCTGATCTACCTAAAACTTTTTAAGTACTCTTTCTGATCTATCTAAAACTCGAGTTGAAGGTAGGGCATAACCAAATTACTTAAGTCCACTATACATCCCCTTGTGAGGAGTCCTTCGTATCTTGGTGGAGTAACCATGAGCGACTCTAGTCTGTTTAGGGAATTGAACTCACAAAGTGGGGCAAGTCCCCAGGCTCATACCTAGAGCTCTTATACTACTTTTTTACCCTTTGGCTCTAATTCTTTTATTATGTTATCGAGTTATTTTATTTATGTTAGATAGTAATTGAATTGTTTCATATATTTTGTTTTTGTATTTTATAATTTTGAATTATAGGAATAATCTTAGTGATTATTTCTTTTAATTGATTTTCTATATTTATATGCTTATCTATTAATTTAGATACTTGTTTACTAAAACTCATAACACATTTTTATATGTTCAGTTAAATCTGTAGGTTGATTTTTTATAATTGTTAATTCATTATTTACATACTCAAATTCTTCTGTGTTAATAGTTGGTTTAGGATTAGTAATTCGAATAGGTTTTTCCATTGTTATTCCAAGTTCTATAAATCTAATAGGTTTTTCTAATCTTAATGAGGGTGAATGTAAAAGATGTTTTTCTTTAAAAGGTCGATTTTCAAATAAAGATAATCTAGGTGTTAATTTAATTGGATATTGAATATCTAGTATTTCTCTTATTGTGGTTCATAAATTAGTTCCTACTTGTGCTACATCATTAAACAATTGAACAATATATATTTTATCTGTATTTTAAAATTCAATACTATCATAGGAATTGGTTAAAGCATAACTAATTTGATATGTAATAGAAAAAGGGTATTGTCCTATATTCAGTAATTGTTCTCTATAAAATTTATATGAAATGGTAATTGTTTCATCTAAATTGTGTGATTTTAATGGTATTCCTAATTTTAATCTAGTATTAAATTTTATTTTCCCATAAGCTAGATTTCTATTCATGATTCTAATTATTTGATCATTTAAATTAGTCATTCGTTCATCTATTATTGTCATTCTTATAAGTGAATCTGTACCTTCTTAAAATGTAGATTCTAATAATATTTGTATTGTAGATAAATGTCTATAACCTATTTTATGTCTTTTATCTTCAAGAATTTTGGTAACTGTTTATAAATATGTTCTTGATCAATTAAGTTGATTCGAATATGTCCATTATATTGGTTGATGCGTATCGGTGTTTCATGTACTAATTTTCCATAATAGATAATATTTTTTCGGTTTATTAATTGTTTAATGAGAGAATTATTAATATCTTGTCTAGCTTTTAAATTTAATTGAGTTTCAGAAACTTGCTTTTGTTTTTCACTTGATAATAATGTATTAATATGAAATATTCTGGTTGATTTTGTTAATTCTAAGTTATCTAGTTCTAATATATTTTCTGTTGTAGGGGATTTAGATAGATTAGAAATTATTTCAGACATAGTTAATGATTATGATAACATTATTGATGTTTAGTTATTTGATTTCTTATTTGTTGTAACTCTTGACTATATTCATTGTAGAGATTCGAAGCTATTTCAAGACGTTTTTTAATAGTTTTAATGCATTTTTATTAGTTATGAAAATTGTAATAATTATAACGTTCCTCATAATGTTCTTTTTCTTCTTTATATTGGATTACTAGACTTTCAAAATACTCAAGTTGATGGTTTAAATTATTGCAGATATTACAATTATGCATGTATAAGAGATAATTACTCATTTATATGGCTTTGATAATACTTTTTAAAACGCTCATATAGTTTTTTGATTTTTTTTTCTTGTTGATATAATTCATTATGATTATTAGTCATAGTTTGAAATGTTTGAAGAGTAGTAGGATTAGCTTTAATAGATTGAAAAAATGTATATATAGAAGTAAATTCCTTAATACCTTTATTATGTTTTCTGTATGTATAATACATTTACGAATATTGGGACAGGTATTAAAAATAGGCATATTTATGAATAAAATGATAGGCATGAATAAAACGACATATTTGTTTTATGAATATTTCTGAGATGAGCACATTTAACTAAATAGCGAAAAAGAATAGGTCTAAATCTATAAATGAAACAATCTTAAAGAAATATGAGCAGAGATCTTGGATCTAAATAAGTGATACAGATAGATAAAAATGAAAAAATAGCGATAGATAAGAATGAAAAAAATAGGTATACACGTATATACAATTAGAAAAGCCTTTTAAGGGAATAACCAATATAAGTACTCTATGGAATTTTATTACTTACAAAACTACTAGTATTATATTAAACTTTTTATTAGATAATGAAGTAAGAATAAAAAATACTACTGACTTTCTTAACGCCCTTGAACCCATAAAAGCATTTCAAGTAGTCACTAATGAAATTTATAAAGAATTTATAGGAAGAGATATAGCATCTTATGAACAAGAAATAGAAAATGAAGAAAGAAAAAAAATGCTCTCTAGCATTTAAATAATATTTGTATATCTGATATATGTTATCTAGAAGAATACATTTGTGAATTTAAAAGATATTATTATAAATTAACTTGTAATGAACAAGAAATGTATATCTAAATATTTATTCAACAATTACCTTGTCCAATAAATAGAACTATAGAAGAAATATTTGTAATTAAACAAAATGCTAATTTAGTTTCTTATAATTTAGGAGGAGCCATCTCCATTACTAAAGAAGTATTATCCCATAAATGTTTAAAGGCCAAATTACATAAAAGATTACGACATAAAGGAACTCAACTATATTGTTCTAAATATTCTAAAGTACCACAACAATACGGATATGATTCTAATATATCTAAAAAACAACAACCAATTCGTTTAAAACACCCAAAATTTAAAAAGTATAGATGGAAACGATATTCTAAAAATAACTATAGATTCCTTTTTAGACCTTATAGAATTTTTTAAGAAAACAAGCTTATCGAAAATATAAACCAAAAAAGAATTATTGTCCCCAAAATTAAAAAAAAAAACAATTTAGGTGTTGGTTATGTAAAGAAGAAGGTCATTATGAAAATAATTGTCCGAAAAGAAACCAAAATAAATTTAAAGAAAAAATTAATATTTTAAACCCAACCTTACAAAATAAACTAGAACCTATAGAATCATATTACCAAAAAGATTCAACAATTTCTTCATTATATCAATATGAACTTTAAAGTTCATAATCAACAAACGAATCTGAATACAACCTTTATTCAAGTGATTATTCCGAATAAAAAAGCTAATGCATATATTGATACAGGACCTACTATTTGCATAGCAACTTAAACATTATTAACTAATTGCAAAAGTTAAACAAACCTTTACAAATTAGAATAGCCAATGGTAGTATCAAATATATTTGGTATGTAAGATACTATAATAATCTTATTATAGAAAATCATACATATCAATAAGAATCAGGTTTATCCTTAATCTTAGGAAACAATTTTCTAAAATTATATAATTCATTCTGTCAATATTTACATTATATAACATTAAAAACTCCAATAATTAATTCATTAAATCAAAAATATATCATTATAAAAATTTATATTTATCATACAAGTTATTATCAAACTTTAAAACTTATCACTGAAAAACTGGATCAATTACAATTTTTTCTTCATAATAATCTGACCCTACAAACTAACATTGAGATATTAATTAATGAAGTATGTAGTGAAAATTCACTTGATCCTTTGAAAAATACTAATAATTAACTAATTGAAATCAACTTAAAAGATCCTTTAAAAGAAATAAATATTAAAAATGAATTATAAAATACAAGAACAAAAATATGAAACAATAATTCAATTATTATCTAACATAAATAAAAAAAACTCGATAACATAATAAAATAATTAGAGCCAAAGGGTTGAAAAGTGGTATTAGAGCTCTAGGTACGAGCCTAGGTACTTGCCCCATGTCGTGAGTTCGATTCCTAGAGGAGACGAAGTTGCTCATGGTTAATCCGCCAAGATATGGAGGACTCCGCACAAGCGGATGCATAATGGACTTAAGTAATTTGGTTCCCCCTACATTCAACTCGAGTCGTGGGTAGAAAATGTACTTATATAAGTTATTCCCTCAAAAGGCTTTTCTAATTGTATGAGTAATGCCAATTTATTACTCCATTCTAATAGTAAGGCGTGGTCATGTTCTATAGAAATTGCAATTTTCAGACTTTAAATTTGCAAGAGAAAAACATGTTAACAGTTGTTTGAACTTATAATGGATAATTTTGGGTGGAAATCAATGAAGATATGACCTTTGGGATCTGAAGAATCATAATAATACTATTTTCACATGGGGTGCCTACAAACAGAGCCAAGGTGAAGGAGCAATGAATCCAAGTTTTCTTTATATTTTTCCAGTTTTTCATAAATCTTTATTTTCCTTTCCATAGTTGTATGCTAGGGCAAGGTTTTTCTTTAAAATTTAGTCATAGTTATGGCTATAGTTGGCTAAATTTTCCCTGTCTTAGTTGAAGGAAGTGGAAGGCTTTTGGAACCTTAAGCGATTAAGAGGCAGTTGGGTCTTAGTAAGGAATGTTTCATTTATTCATGTATTATATTGCTTTTTATGCTTTTATTTTATGATTTTTTTATTGAATTCTAATACACATGATTATTCTATTGATTGAAATGATCATTTGCTCTATTAAAGTTTGAATAAGTAAAAGTTCAATTCTTTTAGCTCAAACAAATATTTAATATTTAGGAATAGAAATTTCCAATGGATTTCTAAAGTTACAACCAAGTTTCCTTGAAAAATTATATCAATTTCCTAATATATTAAAAAATGTTAAAGAAATTCAACGATTTTTAGGCTTATTAAATTATATATCTAATTAAGGATTTTTTTAAAGATTTAGCCCAAGCATGAAAATAACTACAGCTTAAGTGTAGTATGAAAACTCAATGGTCATGGACTGATAAAGATACCAAAGTTGTTAAATCATTAAAAAATCTTTGTAAAAAATTACTTGCATTATATAATTATAATGATCAAGATAAATTAATTGTACAAATTGATTCTAGTATAGACACAGAGGCAAACTACCTTTTGGCACAAACACTCAATTCAAGGAAATATCTTTTATGTAAATATATCAATGGAACTTTTAATCCCACTAAAAGTAAATATCCAACTCATGAGAAGGAAACATTGGCATGTATGAAAACTCTACAAAAGTGAAGAGTTGATTTGTTACCTATTGCATTCCAAATACAACCCGATTCTAAGTATTTATATGGATTTACGAAATATAATATTAAAGTCAGACATAATCAAGGATGATTGATTAAATGGAAACTTGAATTAAATCAATGTTTTAGTTGCTATACAAATAGTAGCTCTTGTATCTATATATGCATTAACTTTTTATTCTGAATAATCACTTGAATAAAGGTTGTACTTAGATTCGTTTGTTGATTCTGAACTTTGAAGTTCATATTGATATAATGAAGAAATTGTTGAATCTGTTTCGTAATCTGATTCTATAGGTTCAAGTTTATATTGTAAGATTGGGTTTAAAATATTGATTTTTTTAAAAAAAATTTTGGTTTTTTTTGGACAATTATTTGCATAATGACCTTCTTCTTTATATAACCAACACCTACTTTGTTTTTTATTTTGGGGACAATAATTCTTTTTTGGTTTATATTTTCGATAAGCTTGTTTTCTAAAAAAACATGTGTATAACCTATTTTATGTCTTTTATCTTAGAAATTTTTGTAACTATTTATAAGTATGTTCTTAATCAATTAAGTTGATTCAAATATGTCCATTTCATTGGTCGATGCGTATTGGAATTTCATGTACTAATTTTCCATAATATATTATATTTTTTTAGTTTATTAATTGTTTAATGGGAGAATTATTGATATCTTGTCCAGCTTTTAAATTTAATTGAGTTTTAGAAATTTACTTTTGTTTTTTCATTTCATAATTATGAAATATTCTGGCTGATTATGTTAATTCTAAGTTATCTAATTCTAATATTTTTTTGTTGTAGGGGATTCAGATAGATTAGATATTATTTCAAACATAGTTAATGATTATGATAACTTTGTTGATGCTTAGTTATTTGATTTTTTATTTGTTGTAACTATTGACTATCTTCATTGTAGAGATTCGAAGCTGTTTCAAGACGTTCTTTAACAGGTTTTAATCCATTTTTATTAGTAATGGAAATTTGTAAATAATTATAACGTTCCTCATAATGTTCTTTTTCTTCTTTATATTGGATTACTAGACTTTCAAAATACTCAAGTTGATGGTTTAAATTATTACAGATATTATAGTTATGCGTGTATAAGAGATAATTACTCATTTATATGGGTTTGATAATGTTCTTTAAAATGCTCATATAGTTAAGATTTGTGAATAAGGTTACATATCCGGAATGATCAATTAAGCATGCATTGAACATAACACATATACATATATATGATTGAGTACTTATTTGATTAAACAAGTTAGTAATGTGTACATATGTGTGTATTGCATGATTTAGAAGCACAAATTGATTGACAACTTTCAAACATTGCCGATTCGTCTAGGTAATGGCTATTTAGAGCATACTGTGAGTTAACCGAGATAGTAATGTGTACTTATTGAATTGTTTTTTTCTAAATTTTAGTTACTAAATTATTGCTTATATAATTAGGATATTCTAGACATTGTTGGTCTGAGGACTTTGATATTTAGGAATATATTAGAAGTGCTTACTGATTGCATGTGAATAGGGAAATGTGTACTCAAATATTGTTGAATGATGTATTTAAATTCGATGGTTGTGATAACTGACTATGTACATTGAAAGAAAGTGATTGATAGCATATTATGTGGAATGATGTACTCCATCACATGAATATACATGCTCAAATAAAAGAGTTGTGATCGAAGTGGCCAACGTAAAAAGAACTTAAAGCTCAGAACGTGTATAAAGAGCCACAGACTCAATGATTAATGAGCCCGATATCCATAATGGGTATAGGACTGTATCTAAAATGAGTCGAGCGTATCTAAAATGAGTCGAGCATTTACAACAGATATGGGATAGTTAAATAGGCACTTAGTCACAAAAAAATAAAAATGGAAGTGAGTCTCATATGTATTTTCATCAATATCTTTACATGTGTTTATGAGATTGATTGAAAATAAATGTTGAATTATGTTTTTATAATGATGTGTAATGCTTGTGTACATGTTGATGATATGCAGAATTGAGATAAATGATTGGAATGTTCTGAAATGACTATATGAAGATTTTTTATTCGTAATATGCTTATTGAAATATGATGAGTAAGGTGATATATATGGGATTTGATTTTGGATGAGGTGTTATACTGAATGAATTATGTTTTATACATGAGATGTTTATGTTATATTTGAGTGAGCACATCGATGATGATTCACTAACTGAATTCTCAAAACTCATCAAAATTGCAATGTTGATTTTGCAGGTAATGAGAGGAGACTTAGCTTCTAAGGCAATCTAGTTGAAGCCTAGTATGGTCTATTTTGGGAACAAGAAATGGCCCAAAGGTCTGGTCAGTCGACATATGAGGAATTTAGATAGAATGGTTTTGTTTAGTAACTCATATTATGTAGAACTTATTGTATCAAACTATGAACTCACAGATGGTTTTTATAATATAAATATATGGTTAGTGTGTAATGAAATGACAATGTAAATTATGTTTTGTTAATGAAATGGGATGAGTTGAACTTAAAATATTTATTTTCTTTATGATGCCATGATAAGTTGATGTGTTTGCTTTAACATGTCATTCTCATAAGGTATGTTCTTGAGTGTCCTCTGGATACTCGGGTATATGCTCTATGATAGTGAGGTGTTACATTTTACTATCAATGTTAGCCACTTCTAACTTGTCTCTTACCATTTCATTATGACCTTATCTCTTTCTGTAAGGTTACGTATCCAACAAAGAATTAGCATCTCTGCTACCATTAAATTATAACTATATGCCTATTTGATGAGCCAACACTCTGTCTTATAGAACATGATCAACTTAATTGCTAAATGATAAATTTTACTTTTTATCTTAATTGTTATATTTTTTTCATATAAAACTCTTGAGGCTCTCCTCCATTTTGGCCACCTTGATTTGATATGGTAAACTATGTCATCATCTACATCCCCACTATTTTGGAAAATGGACCAAAGGTACTTAAAACGATCTTTATATGGTATAACTTTAGACCAATCTTGACCTCCATATTGGATGCAACACTACAACTTGAAAAGTTACATTATATATGTACTGGGTTTTAGGCCTACTCACTTTAAATTTTGTTGACTCTAACATATCCCTCCAAATTTCTAGCTTGTCATTAACATCCTCTTTTGATTTATCCACTAAAACAATGTAATAAGCAAACAACATATACTAACACACACCTTCTTGGATATTATTGCTGAGCTCATCATTAACTACTGCAAATAATAAGGGGCTTAATAAGGATCCTTGGTATAGCTTGACATTGATAGGAAAATGCTTTGTATATAATAGATATTCTTGCTAAGCTCATCACTATCTACTACAAACAAGAAGAGGCCCCACAAGGATCTTTGGTATAGCCTGATATCGATAGAAAAATGCATCAGATAGCAACCTCTCAACCTCTTGAATTGTTCTGATTGAAAAGTAAAAACAACTAGTTCCAACAAATTTGGATTATAATTATTGACTTGTTATAAACATGTTACAAATAATAATTTTTTAACTTAATAAAAAAAACATGCTAGAAATCGTTTCTTATTAAGAATTGTAAACTTACTTGAAGTAAAACTCTCAAGTTAACACAAATCCTCTGACTAGTTTATTCCTTTATCAATTCCAATTATTATTTACATCAATTTGTCTTCTAATAACCAAACTAAAGTTATGAACTATCAATTACTTGTTAATAATAACCAAGACAACAATTTTGAAAATATATATAAAGACCAAAATTATGGTATTTCCAACCACCAATATACGTTAGAGTACAGAATCTTAAATAGCATAACTAAAATATGATAGTTAGTTACAATGTTTGTGAGTTATATGTTTAGAGTAATCAAGGTAGGATCTAATCCTGCACATAACGAAACAACAACAAAACTGTTTCATTTGATTTTGTGACATTCAATATGACTTTAAATTTTATAACATGATTAATGTATAATACATACTAAAGTATGAATCGTAATTCGTATCTCATTATAAAACTTGATCCTTTTCTTATCGTTTCCTTCAAGTTGTTTCTAAGATTAGTTCATCATAATCATTATAGCAACACAAGTGTAACACCCAAATACCCCCTGGGAGGATACATGGATGCCACCCAAGACAGGACAAACAAATCAAAATGTTTCACATATGCATTTTTAAAAACTAAACGTAACACACATATAATACATCTCATAATTTTAGAAACAAATCCAAAGAATATTTACAGGCCCAAACAAACCAAACAAAATACATTTTCGCGCGACACAAAACTCAGAC
>JANTPM010000006.1:35427172-35445037 GCA_025434745.1 Erythroxylum divaricatum | reverse complement strand
GGAGGTTTCCAAGATCAGCAGGTCCATTTACAAGAGCAGATCCAGAACAGAGCAAGACTTGTGGGTTATGAAAATGGCAGAGTGAGATCATTTCTTCTTCCCTAATCAGCATGACTTAATTGCAACTGGTGGCACTCTGTGTGCTGCTATGAATTTACTGGGTTGGGTAACCACTATATTAATTTTTTACATAAAAGTATGATTAAGGGGCTGCTGTGAATTTACTGGGTAACCACTATATTCATCTGTTTTATTTTTATTCTTGAGCTTTTTCCTTTATTTTGATGTGAATTAAATGTTCATTTTTGGACAAGTGTTTAACTGGGCAATTGGTATGTAGAGTATGGTGGAGTAGAACTAGTCGAATGTGCATGTGTAATTGAACTTCCAGACTCAAGGTTTTCATTTTCTTACAACCTTTACTTTTTTGTTTTCTGTTTTTGCTCTACAACTGATTATGATAAAATGCTTTTGGATGTTGTAGGGTCGTGAGAGGTTGAATGGCAAGCCCTTGTATGTACTTGTGGAATCACACTAATCATGGCCGATTAAACGATATAATTGGGCAAAGATGGTAAGTTTGAGAGATATTGGGTTAATTTTCATCTGAAAGAAGTATTCCAATATTTAGACTTTGAAATGTCTCATTGTCTGAAAAAGAAACACCGTTTCTCATGCCATCTCCAAGTTGGTTTGTGAAAGCCTGGGAAACAAGTGAAGACGAGATATTAGCTATTGGTGGCTTGGATGCTGTGGTATTTCAAAGGCTTTTTATTTTCAGATGATTAACCATGCTTAGATGAAATGCTAGTTCCATACCTGATAAGTCTTCTTGGTTGAGAACTTTGCATTTGACGGATTTATTTTTGCAACTTTTGTTGACTCTCAAGTTACACCTGGCTGATCATATGCTGTGACGTATTATCTAGTATAAAGGCTTTGTACATATTGGTAGGATCTACTACATGAACCTGAGTATAAGAGAACTCGTACCATGCAATGCAAACCAGATTTATAAGCTTTTGGAATAATTGTTCTCCAAATATTGACTGCTGGATGTCCAAATGGACTTAGCTTACTGTTGAAAATGCCATTGCGTATGGTTTGCTGGCTTCTTTTGATTGGATTTAGCTGAGGTTTTCCTGATTTGTTATCTCATAATGAAAAGATTGTATGACTGAACCTGTCTACTTGATGAACCATTGCTGATAAGAAGGGGTGTGTTGGAAATTAATTTTATCTGTAGTAAATGTTCAAATGAATAGGAAAAAGAATTTTTGAGGAACTCTGTGATGGGATCATGCGTTGGTCAAGTATGGCAATAGACATCATTATCATTGGATTCCAAGCAAGGTGTATTTCTAAACTTCAATCCTTCTTATGGGAAAAGATCAGTCATACTTTGATGTTCTTCTTCATAACCTGAGATCATGTGCAACAAGTGTTTTGGGTGTCATCCATACACTTTTTATTCTTGTTATAGCATTTTTTGTGTATTATTAGAAGTTTTCATTAATTGTCTGGCTCTTCCTGTACAGATATTGAAGAAAGGGATCAGGGAATACAAGAAATTCAGCAGCAGACTGGTGAAGTGAATGAGATATTTAAAGATCTTGTTGTCCTTGTACATGAGCAAGGAGCTTTGATTGGTAATTCCATCTTTTCTTTTTTGGTGAAACTGTTTTCCACTACATTCGGGACATTTTGGAATTGTGACTTATCTATTCTGTTTTTGTTTTCCTCTATCATATACGGTTGAAATTCCAATTGTTTATCCAATACCAAGTTATTGGAATATAGCTATTCATATCAAAATTCCACTGTTTTGCTTGATCGTAGAATTATGACTCTAAATAACTCATTTTCATTAGATTACTCAATATTGCAAAGACCCAAAGATCAAACTCATCTTTGGTAGGGTATTTTCATTTCTTCATTTATTTCCTTCTTTAAATTCTTTTAGAGAAGTTTAGACCTATCTTTTAAGTTTCATGTTATCAGAGGAACATCAAAAGCCCAAGGTCCATAGCTTTCTTATTTTCCTAGTTAAGTAATGCAGGTTTTCAGACTTCAGTGTTGTGGTATTACCTCTGCAAAAATGACTAGTAGTGTTGATAAGAGAAATATGTTTTATATTTACAATAAGTTAAAGTCTCTTGAGTATTTTGGATTTAAAATTTTGCGACTTATTCTTTGTGTTTTTGTGCAGACTTGCTTGCTTCTGGTTATCTTTGGAATTGTACTTCTCATCGTGATCATAGTTCTCGCAGCCTAATCTTAAGGTGTCTTGATTTCCTCATTGAGCAATTTGAGGAGCTGTTTGGCAACAACATAGTTTTTCTTTTTGCTAATTTCGTCGGTGATGTAGTGTCTCACTACTAGTCGGAGATGGTGTATACTGTATAGTGAATGGTATGGTAGTATTCAGTTGTTTCATGTGGGTGGGGAATGTTTTTCTTTTTCTCTTTTGGTTATTCAGGTGTGCTGGGCATTTCGAGGGAGTGTCAAAATTTTTAATGTGATGAATAAAATATCAAATTCTTTGGTCTACAACAATCGATGCAGCTCCTCAGTATCATCAGTAATGTTAAAGACTTATTTTTCTGTTTTTCATTTTCCGAGAAATTTTGACATAATCCGTGTCCGCCTATATGACATTACAGATCTAATTTGAAGCAATATTTGTACTAACATTTTGAGTTTGCAAAAGTTATTAAACAAACAAGAGTTAAAAAATTGTATTTTAAAAAATAATTATTAAAATTTAAAAATTATTAAATTAAAAATTTCAAAAATGGGAAAAATAATAATTAAAAAATATAAATAATAATAAAACGTCACGGAAGATATTTCATGACGTTTTTGAAAATGTCGCAGAAGACATTCTGCGATGTTTTTATGGAAACGTCGCAGAACACATTACGTGACGTTTTTGTGGAAACGTTGCGAAATGTCTTCCGCGACGTTTTCAAAAAACGTCGCAGAAAGAGTAATCTTTCAGTGACGTTTTTCAAAACGTCGTGGAATGTCCATGTTTTCCGTGACATTTTACAAGAAATGTCGCAAAAACTATTTACCTACACCACATTCGGCAACGTTTTTTGTGACGTTTTTGAAAACGTCATAAATTGTATTTTGTGACGTTTTTTGACATTTTGTGACAGTTTTTAAACGTCGAGGATTGACTTATTTTCTTGTAGTGCTTTTACATTAGTTAAGTACTGGAAGATAAAAGCTTCCTTAACCAAGGATGTGTTAAATGCCTTTAGCATTAGAAAGAGGGACTTCTGTGAAAATGTTACAAATTAACTTAAACATTTTGTAAAATGTTAGCAGATGATTTGCATCTTTAGCCTTAGTATAAAAGGCATATTTAATATCTAAAGAGTAGAACAAATCACACATAAAGACAACAGTAAAAGATTAAAATAACATCAATTAGTAAAAAATTTTAATTTTCAAAATCAATGTTCATTGAATTAGTATAATATAAGTTACAAAATTCAAAAAGTTAATGTCTTAAAATATCAACCTTAAGTAAATAATAAATTTTTTTAATTATTATTAAGTTTTTTTAATATTCAAAATTTTAAAATAATTTATATTTAATTAAATCATATTTATTTGACTGACACAAACCTGTTTAAATAAGCAATATGACTTGTTTGAATCCATTTCTTTTTTATTTTTTGTTTTTAAATTATATAAAAATGTGTATGTTTTGATTTTTCATATTTTTATAATATATAAAAACTATTTCTAATTTTTATTGTTTTTGTTTTTGTCATAACACTATTTTTATCATTAAATAAATATTAATACTCAAATTACAAAAAGGTACAAAGCATCAAGTGTAAGGTCTTTTCTTCCATTGACTGGAAAACGTTCATCGATTTCCATTTAGCCCTATAATAATGGTAAATGTTGTCGCCTACAATCAAATATAAAAAGAAATTAGCTTCCTACAATACAAATTAATGTTGTAGTAGAAAGTATAGATCGCTCCCATGAGGAATTCAGTCGTTAGTAGTTACACAATAAAAAGGGAGGTCTATGTGATGCCCTAATACCCCCTGGGAGGATATAGGACGCCACGCAGACAACGTAACATACATGCATACAAAATTGAGACAAAACCAAAACATACGAAACATTCATCATAATTTCATAAACCAACCTAAATTAAGGTTATTACAAACCTTCAAATAAATCCAAAGTCATATACATCAAAGACAAGTCAAAAACAAACTAAAAAAATACAATTTTAACAAAACAATCCATTGCGGTTGACTCGTCCTAGTCCTTATGTCCTTCTCTTTGAACCTACACGGGACAAATCCACCGTGCTAAGCATATAGCTTAGTGAATAATAACTAATCTATGCATTAGTTGACAACTAATTATACATAATCATGATATATCAGAAGCATGCATTAATAGTTTATCAGAACGAACAATTCCAACATATAATATTGGATCTCAAACAGATTGAACAGAAAATAGAATTGAGTCTCAAAAGAGGGTATAAACCCTTCATAATCAGAACACAATTTCTAGTTTATATCAGAGTCAAATAGAAATCAGGATACAAAATCATATGACTAAAAAATTCATTTACAGAAGTGGGTAACTGGATTTATACAGGAGATGTCATGATTGGTATCAGCAGGAGAGACATATGTCTCGATATTAGGAGACACTGAAGTGTCAATACAAGAGACACCGAAGTATCAATACAGGAGTCACCAAAGTGTCGATACAGGAGACACCGAGGTGTCAATAACAGGAGCAGCTGCAGACCCTTCTAGGCATGCCTATTTATCCACGACTAGGATTTGACAGTTTTAAAACCAAACAAATTCATTTAATGTTCAACATAATTAGCCAATTATGGCTTCCATGCTAAAAATTCAACATATCAATCTGACAACTTTGCAAATCATTCAATGGACCAAAAGTAGTAGCAAACAAAACAGTCAAAGAAAAACTATCAAATTTGACCATCTAAATTACTTACACAAAAATAATGTTTAAGATTACTTACACAAAATACCATCTAAGATTACTTACACAAAATAAAGTCTAAGATTACTTACAAAAGCTCCCTTATTGTTTATTGCCTTGAAATCCCGGCAATATCTAAAATCGGTCGTTCTAAGGGTTCCTCTAAAATATTCATTACAAACATATATTACTATTGTGCACAATTATGAATTCAATTATGCACACTCATGTATATTGAATATGTATGATGCATGTTCATGACAAAAATATGGGTTTCTTATCCCTAATCTTATCACATTATCATTCATATGAAACCAAACTCAATTCCTCAATCTAAATTTATTTTACACTCAACTTTCGAGGCCACCTTGCTCAATTATTCTCATCAAGTAATTGAGGTAATTAGGTAATACTTCTTTCTGGAAAGTTGTCCCTCTTTTGCTTAGGTTTCCATTGATACCAAGTTCGTCCAATTTGGTTTAGTATACTCAAATTTATACTCAAAAGATTTCAGGTTGCTCTTGAGCTTCATCAAAATTCTTATCTCAACTTCCAATCAAATTATGAAATTTTTAGAGGCAGAATTAGAATTTAATCTCTTCGTACAATTTGTAGAATTATGTCTCTAGTTTACCCCAAATCAAAAATCACTCCATTCAAATAACTAAAAAAAAGGCCTAAAATACTAAAGTATGCTTAAGCTGTCTGGAAACTTCGCCGCGACGAACTTTCCAGATAGCAGAATATTACGACCTTTTCTTAAAAGTTTGCTGTGGAAAAATCAAGAGTTCGCCGCAACGAACTTTCACAAAACTACACTCCTCTAAGTTCGCTATAGCAAACTAAAAAGAGTTGGTCGAGACGAGCTCTACTGCGTTAATCATCTTCTTCTTCTTTCATTTTTATCCCAGATTTTCTCACTTCCATCTTATTCAATGAAGACATAACACACTTAAATCAATTCTTCTACTTCCATTTCAACTCCACAACTTCAAATAAACTAAAAGTCCAGATTCCATAAACACATCAGAAATCCAAAACTACCCATTCACTTTCTCTTACTACTGCGCTTTTTCCCTTCTTACTACTATGTTTTTAACTTCTACACTTTCATTTTCTTAACACAAATTAAACTCATATTTCATTCCAGATACACTTAACAAATTTAGTTCCTCATCTAAATCATCCAGTCTATGCATTCATCGACATTACATCGTGTAAAATTCACATGCATGTGCATATTTCCAACATAAAATGCCATCCAACTCCATTCATAGAATTCAGAAACTTGAAACTTTACTTACTTGCTTCTTCAGAACAAAAATCCCAGCAGTGAGGTTTCGATGATAGCTAAAAAAGCAAGACTAGAGAGAAACAACTAACAGCTGGACTAACTTATTTATTTCTTAAGCAAAATCTATAATAATGAAAATGAAGAAAAGGTTTGGTGTTGAAGAAGAACCAAGTAAAACCGAAGAACAAACAAAGTTATCGATCTATTTTTTTTCTCTCTCTAACACATATACATACGTGTCTTATTACCCTAGTGACACTTGGCTCCTTACATGTATTCCTTTTGTCAACATCTAAGACTGCCACATGTCTCAATGCATGTAAGCCATTTGTAAATCTTTAATCAGTCCACATGTCACACTAAGATTGGTCCAAATTTAAATATTTTCCAAAAAATTCACCAAAAATTCCAAAATAATACTAATGTTCTCTGAATAAATTTTCCACAATTTATTTGTATTTTATAAGTCCCTTTTGCCCAAAATATGAAAACGAATGCATCCACAATAATTTGTATGTGTTGACAAATAATGCACTAAAATTTCTCAATTTTTCTAACCCCTAACTTGGGGCGTTACATATTTTGAACCATAGTTTTGTTAAAATTCTTCAATGGTATAGTGAATCATTGCCTCATGATCATATAATGGTTGATACTTTTTACAATATGAAGAAACTTATTAAAGGTCTTAGTTTGCCTGTTGAAAAGATTGATTCTTGCAAATTAGGATGTATGTTGTATTGGGGAGATAAAGTGGAATTACAAGAATGGAAATTTTATGGTCAACCTAGGTTAAAGCATAGAAAGTGTTCTATAAAACAAAAATTAGTACCCTAAAAGTAGATGTATTATTTCCCGCTAACTCTAAGACTTCAAAGACTATATGCTTCTGATGTTACTGCATCTCACATGAGATGGCATAATGAACACGAATAGGAAGATGGAATAATGAGTCATCCATCAAATGCACAGGTATGGAAACATTTCAGTAACACCTATCTTGAATTTGTAGCTGAAAGTTGAAATGTTAGGTTGTGATTGTCGACAAATGGATTCCAACCTTTTGGTTAATCCAGCCAGTAATATTTATCTTGGCCAATCATAATTACTCCTTATAATTTGCCTCCATGGATGTGTATGAAAGATGTGGATATGTTCTTGACAATGATTATGCCAAGGCCTAAAAATTCGAAGCATAAAATTGATGTATTCCTACAACCGTTGATATCTTAATTGCAGCATCTTTGGGAATAAGTTGTTCAGACATATGATGTATCTCTGAAATAGAATTTTATGTTGAGAGAGGCCTTGATGTGAACCATTAGTGATTTCTAGCATATACCATGTTTTCTGGAAGGAGCACAACAGGAAAATTGGCTTGTCCTTATTATGACAATGATTTTGATGTATTTTATCTTCCAAATGGGGTTAAAACATGTTGGTTTGACAATCATAGGAAATTTCTTCATCCAAATCATCAGTTTAGATGCAATAAAAAAAAAGTTCATTAAGAATAGGATGGTAAAAACACCTTCTTCCCCTCACAAAGCTGGTGAAGATATTTTGCAAGAGGTTGAGGAATTATACTTACTGAAAGTTACAGAATTTAAAGCTAATGAAGTAAATACAAGCATTAGTAAAAACTTTGGTTGGAGAAAGCGAAGCACCTTTTGGGATTTTCCATATTAGAAACTAATTTGGTACTTCATAATCTAGATGTGATGCATATTGAATTTTTTTTTTTGACAATTTATCCAATACCATAATGAACATTAAAGGGAGGATAAAAGACAATGCAAAATTACGAGCTGATTTGCAACTTTTTGTAGAATGAATGAGTTATATAAAGATCTTCACACTGCTAAATATCCAAAAGTATGTTACACTTTGGACAAAAAAAAAGGAAAATTTATGTGAATGGTTGAAAATTATAAGTTTCCCGGCTTATAGCATTTCTCTTCCTCTTCTTCTTCACGGCTCCTCCCATTTTTTTCCCATTCTCAAACCCTAATTTCCCCTTTTATACCATTTCAATTTTATGAAAAGTCCATTTTGCCCCCTTCCTTTAACCTTAAGTCTTATACCCTTAAGTATCTTGCCCAAATTGTCCTCATATCAATTCTTATAATTTTTCTATTTGAATTCAGAAATTCCGACCCTTAGGGACTGAATTGAGATCCAAATCTTTCAGAATCACTCACTTCCATGCCTAGCAATTTCCAATTCAATCGATTTATGTGCTTTGACTTTCCTAATTCTTTCCAAATTTTAATAGCTCATGCTAACACAAATTTCCTAAATCATATCTTTAATTGGAGTGTCAATTTTTTTACAGTCATTTACAATACCGGACATCTCATCGGTACCCACTTTGCAATTTAGTGTTGCATACACATAAATCACTCCAATTCAATCAACACACAAAATTCACATTTTCACAAAGACACAAAGCTGGGAATAGTCACAAGTGAGCGCACAATCTTGTGTACCAAAACACAACCCAATCCAAATTTACTATTTTATCCTTCCCATTGGTGATGGAATGTTACAGACGCAAACTGATCCCAACCTCTATCTCTTACTCGAATGCAGCGGCTTAACTCCAATTTTTCTAACTGACGATCTTCTTTAAGCCTAAAAAATAATGTTGCAATTTTGGTGAGTTTTACAAAATCAGTAAGTTAACCATCTTCGATGGTTCACTCAACTCATACAACATATTAACACATGTAAACAGTGTAAACACAATTCACATAATTTCATTTATCACGTAACATCACTTATCACATTTAGCACAGTCAAACCAATCATTTCAATCATTTAGAATACACATATCAATTATAAATGCAATACACATGAGACTCACTTTCATTTATTACTTTGTTATGACTGAGTATCTTTTTCACTAGCTCATATCCTTTATGGATACTGAGCATATATCAGATAATGTCCCATATCCTTTAGTAGATAATAGCAACTGAGTAAGAGGCTCTTATCACATTATGAGCTTTAAGCTTTTTTTACTAGCAACTCCGGTCACAACTATCTTTATCTTTCATGCATTCATTTAATAAAAAATTTAAAACAAATAAATAATCAAGTGAGACCATATAGGTTACTCACAGTACACTCCAGATTCACATTAGCTTCTATGATCTGGAAACATCTGGATGTGGACGTTTTATCCTACATATCAACATTATGCAATACACATATTGCATGCACATTATTAATTGCACAATCTTATAAACTCTCATTCACATACATATGTATATGTGTTGTGTATAGTCCATGCTCAATGACAATCTCAGATATAGTACCTAAATTCAGATCTTATGTTCATTCTCATTTCATAAATCATATTCGTCTAATTGAAATTAGGTTTACACTTCACTTGTATATGATCATTCTAAGTTTATCATTCAATCCTTATCCTTATATATGTCTAGCTTATTCTTAGGCTTACACCTTAAGAAAACTTGGTTATTCTAATATCTTAACTCAATTTCTCGTCATTTCTTTTTTAATATTATATGCTCTTATAATACCCAATTCTCTTTCACATTTATTTAATACATATTACTCAACTCCTTTGAATCATAATTACAATCATATGAACCTCTTCATTCCCATTGTACTCATGCCTTTGGTACTTTGATATCATCAATTCATTCACTAAGTTATAGCCCTAATTATCACTTCATACATATCATACATTTAATCACTTAATCCAAACATTATTCTAGGTTTAATTTAAGTCCAAATAGATTGTGAATATCTGTTGAGCGAACCTTTATAGGTCATTTATAGAAATTTTAAAATTTGATCCTTAGATAGCAAAATCTCTCCTCGAGGCCTTCATAAAGTTGTAGAACTCGAATTCTTTTTCGAAAACATACTTAAATGATCTCAATCTGAGATCCACAGAAAAAGTTATGCCTCTTGCCCCAAAATCTATCCAATTGCATCCTTATTTTCCAGATTTCTAATTCTTTACTTATTAGATTCAACATCTTATGCTTGGTCTATCATTTTTAATTTAATTACTCCTCATTTGGCCATCTTTCTTAAATCCATTTCAACTCAATATCACCTATAAAGAAATTATAGTTCATGATTGCTCATGAACACTAAAAACATAACATATACCTATATACATTCATTATCAACTTTCTGCATATATTCATCTTCATTTCACTTCTAACTATCACCTTAATTAATCTAATTTCAAAAACATAACTCAAATTCTTGGTTAACATAATTTTCATTTTCATTATAACCTTAATTCAAAACTCATAACATCTATATAACATCTCATCACTCATTGTTTTCATACTCTCAAAACAGAACACAAACACATGTATTCATCCATCAATTTACTACACCCAGTACTTAACTTCAACTCAATCTTTGAAACTCTTAAAGATAGAATTTGAATTCGATGTCTTCATGAAAAATATAGCCATATGTCTCTTATTTAATCCAAATTAAAAATCATCCATTTGGATATCTACCGATCAATTCATAGCTAAAATACCGATGCATATCCAATGGAAATGTTATAGCCAACATATTCCAGCACACCTTAAACACCATTTACTCAATTAATCCAACATTATATCATTCCATAATCTATTACCCACCAAAACACAAAGCAAGACATGGATATGTTCATTATTCACCCATGTTACGCAAATATTTTCAACATCTTTATCATGATCATTTACCACTAACTATCATCATATATGCTTCTATTTAGACAACCCATGAATAATAGAGTTTAACTTGCTTGATTAAACTCCAAGCTTCTTTAATCACCATGAAACCCTAACCTCCCACATCACACGATCATCATCATCGTTTAAGGTAGAAAAGTTAGGTCTTTTACTAACAAGATGGAGAAGACAACAAATCTTGATGAACAAAGTAAAAGAGTTGGACAAAAATCAACATGAAGAGCGTGAGAGTGAGATGGTCGTGAGTGAAGAAGAGAGCAAATGAAAAAGATGAAGAAAAGAAGCATGTATCATATATGGCAAGAGAAAAACCATGAGATGGTCTTTAATTTGGGTAATAAAATCCTGAATGGTGAGTGGCAAGTGTTGTGACACTTGTCACTTACCACTTATCATTTTATTGTGGTCTCCAATTGGCTCTTTTAACAAGCTAGTGCATTTATCTCTAATTTTTAACCCAAATTTCTCCCAATTTTCAATGAAACTTGTCATTAAATCCCAATTTCATTTATAAAAATTCCCATTGCCATTTGACTCTCAATTATACTCCTATTCATCAATTGTTCTGTTATTTCACATTTTTCCTAGTCCAGAAATACCTTTAAATTCCAGAGAATTCTTATATTTCAATAAAAAAATCCAATTCACGACTTATACACTCCAACTTAATTTTAAGACACATAATCCATAATTTACATTATATTCATGTTAAAACAATTATTTATTCCCGAAAAAATGTCAAATGAGTACATGGAAAATTTATTATAATGTGTCCAATAATCAAATTCATGTGTGGGTATGCTAACATTATGTATGAGCATGAACTGCATTTTTCTATTTTCTCATTGCTATTTCTCAGTTACAGAAATCTAGGGTTCTAACCCTTAGTATAGGAACGGGATGTTACAATTGTCCCCCTTAATAAATTTTGTCCTCAAAATTCTTATCTGATTGGTCAAAAAGATAGGGATATTGTTTCCTCATATACTCCTCCATTTCCCATTTAACTTCATCATTTGAATAATTTCTTCTAATTAAATATAGTCGATGGAATTGATTGGTCTTTCAGTTACTTATTCAGATACCATAATATCTTAACTGTTTCCTCAATATATTTCATATTAATCATAATTTCACTCCTGGTATCAATAAGACTTATATCAAATGGTAATGATATTTCCTAGAGATATCTATATAACACTGTGTGAATCTGAAACATCTTTTATTGGTAATACTATCTCATAAGTCAATGGTCCTACTCTCACAATAATTTCATATGGACTAAATTTATATTAGGCTTAGTTCCCCATTTTTTTCCCTAACTTGAGCACACCTTGCCATGGCAATACTATCAGAATTATTTCATCTTTTACTTGATATTTCACATTTCTTTAGCATTATTACACTTAATTCTTATATCTATCTCACTATATTCCATATCCTCGGTGTTGATCCACCTAACTCGTTTATCTTTCTTAAATAAATTAATTTTTAACACAGATCAATTTCATTTATCAACAACATCTCCAAACAATTTTGACCTTCAACTATTTTAGGATTTATTCATCCAAATATAAAGGCAGACGACCCTTTCTGTCATATAATGCCTCATATGGTGTTCTAATGATATCACTGTGATAATGATTGTTATGATTAAAGTCAACTAAAACTATACATTAACTTTATGTTTCTATGAAATCTAAAATATAAGCTTTAAGCATATCTTCATCAGTTAAGACTCTTGCCAACTCATACATGCAGTCACTTGCTTCTACATCCTTAGCCGTTAAGTACTATTTCAGCGTATTCCTACTACGATGTATAGCTTAGGTTGTTATTTGTGCTTTCTCTAATAATCTCTTTGCTCAATCATCTTTATCGTGTATATATACTTCTTATTTCAATCACAAAATATCATTTTCCAATCAAACTCAAAATTTGGATTCATTTATAATTTTTCAATAAGATTCACAAATTCTGAATTCTCAATTTGGGCTTTGCTAATATTTTCATGTGAAACTAAATCTTAAGTTTTTAATGTAGCCAATAATACTTCATTTTTCCCCAAATTCAACTCAACATTCTATGCTCTTTATTACACTAGGTTTGTTAACCTCAATATCTGAATTTGTGCTACATTGCTGTTGAATTTTTTGGTTCAATGTATCAGATTATAACATTAGCTTTACTAGGAAATACTCATTTATACATTATAATCTTTTAGTAATTCTACCCATTATTTCGGTCTTATATTCAATTATTTCAAACTCAATAATTACCTCAAACTTTAATGATATGTATATTATATATATTCAAATGTTTCACTGTACATACAATGTCTCCAAGCTCTCAAAGCAATTACGATTGCAACAAGTTCTAAATCATATTCCAAATAATTCCACTTGTGAGACTCTAACTATTTCTATGCATATGAAATCACTTTATTATGTTGCAATAGATTACATCTTAATCTTTGGTATGATGCATTAATAAATATTACATAATTTCCAAATCTAAACGATATAATTAACATCGGTGTTATAATTCCTTAAAATTCTCTTTACATTAATTAGTCATACGATTTACAAGTTTTTTCCTTAAACGTTTTTGTCGAAGGGCTAAAATCAATAAAAGCCCCTTAAGAACTTCTGATAGTGTCCAATTTCTAGCTAATTCTAGAAACTTTAGATCTCTTATCTATTCATTGGAGTTTCTCACTTCATTGTTACCTCTACTTTCTTTGGGTCTACCAATATGCCATGTTTAGATATTATACGACCAAACTTTTTATTTGATTGAGCTAAGATTTACTTTTATTGAACTTGACATATCATTGTTTCTACCTTCATGACATGTAAGATTTACCTCAAGTATTCAAAATATTCTTCTCAAATTTTCAAATACATTCAATAGATCATCAATGATCATAGTCACTAATTGATCCAAGCATAATTAAGACACTTTATTCATCAATGCCAAGATACTGTTAGGCGCATTGTTAACTCAAGTGGATATTGCCAAAACTCTATGAGCCCATAATTAGTTCTCATAATTCCTTAAATAACTAATTCCTCAATGAGGTAATATTATCTTATGTTATTTTCGGTTTCCCAATTGACTTCTTTTCTCGAATGATTTTCTCAATTCATTCAATTTCCTTTGATTTATATTAACTTATTCTAATGTCTATTCATTCACACTAGTTTCTCCACAAATTTTAATTTATTTGCAATCTTATCTTCCTGTATTAGTAACACATTCATCGAATCTAATTTGTATCTCCTCTACATATTTGCATAGAATATAGGGTGAACCTAAGTTCCTTCAGTAATAGCAATAATATCATCCCAAATTCATGAACTTAATAAGGTAAATGGGTTACCCTTCATCAACAAGCTACATGTACTCTCTGTAACATATTCAAACCCTCATACTTGAGTCTCCGTTGGGAATGGGAATCCAATATTCACTTTTGATTCATTATTTATTCATTTATGATTTGTTCCCTCATTAATCATCCATAAAAATAAACCATCTAGTCTACTTAACCTAATTCGATGAAATTCTTCTTCAAAAGAAGATTTCTTGCTACTATCATCTATACTGTACATGTAATCTTTATTAATTAACTGTTTTCATCATTGCTTGTTATCCAGTCTTAATACCTTAAGAAGATCAATTTCAACTATTTATAATATCTCATTAAGATCAAATTCTGGCATAAATTATATGATTAGAATATCCTTTATAATGAGGCTCAGTGAAGCATTAAGCAGATTTATTTGCTGTTAGACCTTGGTATATACCATCAAGATCATTACATCTTATCTAGAGATGTATTTATGATAATTAATCAATTAATATCTTATGCTAAGGATACCTTAATCTCATTTGATTCTGGATAACCTTGTCCTTTTGCGTTTGCCCTCGATCGTGGGGAATATGCCACGATTGTGCCCTTCTTCTTTTTTCCTCGAATTTGTCACATATAGTAACATCATTAACAATCTCATTCTATCCCCTACTAATCACCATAAGCATTTTCATATGTTACTCTAATTCATCTTAGACTTTGAAGTATGGGAACTATGACCGACAAATATTCAATAAGTCATAGATTGCTTCCTTGCTTCCTATATCATCTACTCACATATAATACATATGTGCTCAATATTCTCACTTGCCATAGTGATCTCATTATCATATATGCACTCATGATAACAAATCAACTTAACCTTGGGGACTTTTACTTATCTCATTCTCATTTATCTCCTCTTCCAATCATCATTTATTTTATCTTACATATGTTTTTTCGCAATCAATTCAGAATTATCGATTCATAATCATCCAAAAATATTGATCTCAATATTTTCATACCCTAGCTAAAGCTAAACGAAAATGAAGTAAAGTCAAGTGTTTAAAAGATTCCTCTAGGGAATTGTGTTTCTGATGAGAGCTTCCTTTGGAATGTGGCTGATTGAGCCTAAGTTTATTATATAAATTGGTGGCATTTTCATAAATTTTACTACACTTCTTGGCTCCTATTTCAATATTTTATGCCTAATTTGACTCTTGAATGTCTACCTTTATTTTATGTAGTTTGAGAGTAAAATTGTCACAAATCAGTATTAATTGGACTAATTAATTTTATGAGAACAATTGATACTGCAAACTACCATTCGTGCATTGTATAAGACTCAAGGAGAAGAAGTAGAGTAAAGGAAAGGTTGAAGTCAATAAGTCAACAAGTAAACAGGTTCAACAGGAAGTTCGTCGTGGCAAAAGGATGATCTGTCTCCATGGTGAAGTATGAAGAATTCCAAGCAGAGCTTTCAGGACAAGTTTGTCGCAATGAAAATTAATTTTGTCACCGCGACGAAAGAACCAACAATGTAGCTAAAACTTTTGGGAAAAGTTCACCGCGACTTCAAATACTTGAACCATTTTCAAAAGTTTACCTACTGTGCAATCCAAACCATAACCCATTTCTTTCAAAAACCTATCTATTTTAGGTTAAAGGGGAGAGCCGAGAGAGATACCAATACCATACACTCACTCTCTCGACCTTCGACACACCTTTATCCCCTCTCATCCTTTCCATCGTCTGCTCATTCATCCAACAACGACTACTATGGATGCTTCCCGTAGGTTCCCGGTTGTGAATTCTGCTGGAGTTATGCTTGGGTAGGCACCTCTTTCCTCTTGAAAATGTAGCAATGGCTAGAGTTCAATGGGCTTCAAAGGGGAGTAGTTTATTCCATGTTCAACTACATTATTATGAACTCCTAGGTTTAAGATTTGTAATTTGTAGTTAAATATTCTTGATTGGAGTTTAATCAAGTTTTGGATATTCAATGTGTTATTAGGATTTTTTGATGTAGAACTTGGAACTTGAATATATGAAGTCTCATATATGTCTATTTGTGATCTAGTTAATTCTCTTTTATCTGCCTAGTTGTGTTTGATATTTAGTTGATTCTAGATCCCAAAACGACTTATTGCATTGACTTACCCATTGCACACACTAAGAGCATTCAACAAGGTTTTAAGAAATGGAGTTCAAGGATCAAGACCTTGGACTTAAAGAGTTCTTTAAGGTTTACCATTTGAAACTTAGTGATTCTTTCCCATTAAAATTCATTTTGAACTATGATAGCCAAAGCTCGTTTTTAAGAGGATACTATCATCATTTGATCATTATTTTTATTTTATCACTTTTCTATTCCCGAAATCCAAAAATAATTTTCATTACATTTTCTTACAATTCACTTATTTTTTCCCAAATTTCCAAAAATTAAAACCCCCACTTCCTGCTAATTTTGTTTGCATATCATAACATATAGGCTAGGTTAGTTCCATTCATCAGGTTCTGATTAAGTGAAACGACCCAAGGATAGTTACATTCTATACTGCAATCCTTGGAATTAAAATTTTTGATTTGACCTCCAAGGATAAGAATAAAAAGGCTTTGAATCAAAATGGCACTATTGTTGGGGAACCAAGCAACTGGTTCTTTAGGTTAACTATTGTCATTTTTGCTACTAAGTGAGGTGAGGAACCTTAGTTTAAATTACATTTTAGATAGTTTAGTGTCATACTTGTCAATAGTATAGGATTTCATTTTATTTAATTAGCATAAAATTTTGAAAAATCAAACAAATAGGATACCAAACTTTTTGCATACCACATACTTAGCATTTTTACACCGCATAGTTTTGAACATTTTTTTGTTGCTATTTCATACATACATACTTTACTTGCACACTTTACTTGCACACACACTTTTATACACCACACACTTTCATCCTCACATTTCACCTTTTTAATTGACTTTGTGTGCTTGCAAGAAATTTTTGATACTTTTTATTTTATTTTATTTCCATTTAAAATTGTTTCCGTGCATGCCCAAGAAAGTTAAACTTCCACCTTTCTACCCTAAAATTGAGAGACATTTGAGAACGATTAGAAGGAGAGAAGAAAAAAAAAAGTCAGGCAGTTATCGAAGAAGAGTCTAGTCGGCCAAGGAGTGAGAGTGAGTTGATAGAAAGAGTGATCATGACTGAGAACCCCACTTTTCTTGTAACATCCCATCACTGATGGGAAGGGTATTTTGGTAAATTGGGATAGGTTAGGAATATTTAAATACATCTCGACATACACATGCATCTTATAGCTTCTATATAAATATGAATGGTAATTTTTGCACATGCACATGATTATACATGCATTCATGACATTTCCCGGCATATGTGTTTAAATGAAACTTTTTGTGAATTATGTGATATTTGTGTTTGAAAAATTGAATTGAAGTGCTCTAGGTGTGTTTTACAT
>JANTPM010000006.1:35302039-35327821 GCA_025434745.1 Erythroxylum divaricatum | reverse complement strand
TGCATTAGAGTGAAGACTTTGCTTATATGTTATTGTGTATTTTATATGAGGACCCTCGTGGTCATTGTATCTACCAGTTTGGTTATGTAAACTATTTTCCGCAACATACATATATGTAAGTGTATGATTGTTTCAAAACAAAATTTTTTGTACTGTGTTTTAACTGAGTGATGTATCATCCCATCCTCGCAGGGCGCGGATTCGGATATCACTATCGATGTCGGGTCAGGGTCTTATGGGAGTGGGGTGCTACAGTGACTGACTTGAATTTTCCATCAAAGGTCAAACTTATTTTTTCTTTTATAAATTAAGGTGTTGATTTAGATAAGTATTGACTTATCTTTTAAAATTATTTATTCCTAGTTGGATTCTATCAAGGTTATTACTCTATTTTATGACTTTAGTTCTTACAGTTTATGCCAATACATCACTTTATTATGGATCTAATGGGGGGCTAATGTTTTGTTGAATCATATTATGAAACTCTTCTCCTTATTTTTACATAAACATGAGAGATTGCTAAATTCCTATAATGAACTAATTAGGTAAGCAACATAAGATGGATTAGCCCCAGACAATAAGAGGAGGCTATTTAAAAACTATCCTATAACTACTAAAAAAACTCCACAAAAGCTTTACTTACATGGTTTTGAAGAAGGTCCTATAACTTTCGAAAAAATAAGTATTAAAACCATTTACACCTAGGGCCTTATAAGGTTTAAAGCTAAAGACAACCTTATTTATCTCATTTCACCTTAATTTCTAAAAGTTGACTTTAGGACAAATTCACTAATGGATAAATAAAAGGGGTTACAAGCACCTAGAGTTTCCCTAATATTTTAAAAGTAGCTTTTAAAAAGACTTAGTACAAAAACAATTCATTAACATAAAACAACAAACTTCTCAGAATACGTATGACAGTCATATTATGGGCTAGAGAAGCCTCAATAGATTACTCTATTCCGAAAACAATGTACATGTGGACACTGCAATACATAGTTTTTCTTGTTAAATAATTGAACCATTATCATCACCTATCAAGTACTAGAAAAAAGATCATTATTTGTAAATTCTGTCAAACAAGCTTAAATTTCATGAGGGATGAACTAAATAACCTAGACACAGAAAAAAGAACCCTCATTGTTCAACAGTGCCATTCAACAATCACACAAATTAGAATCCAAATCTTTCTTTGTTTTTACTCTAATTCAAAAATAAAGACACATTTTTCTTAGAGTATTTTAATCTAGACTTTGCTGGAATGGTTGCAGGTTATGGCCTAAATGATATTCATAAACTTGCAATTTATACTTGATAGCCAAAAAATTGTTTATCCCTTTATAAGGAAATTGATAGCAGCAGCAAGACAAATGAATGTCATTACATGCAACCACAAGTGAATGTCGTTACAACACACTAAAAACTAATCAATACTCATTAGTAAACAACCATTTAAACTAGTGTCTTAACCAGTGGTAATCATTACATACAAAAGACTCAACAAGGCTATACATTATGAAAATCAACAAAAAGTAACAAGTCATCAACAATCTAATTTTTAATAAAACTGTCAACAACATCATTAATTTTCTTTTGCATTATTGCTCCCTTTTTGGGTACCTTCGTCTGCACAACACATGTAGACAATAACCAAAACATCACAAGTAATCACCAACATTAGTTACAAAGAATGATTACAAATGGTGTTATTACAATGCCTTATCTAATTTGGTGCTGCATATTTGGGATGAAAGAAATAGACTCATTTTTTGCAAAAGGAAAAGGAGTTGTAACTAATTCATCAAAGAGCTAGTAAATGCCATTAGACTTCACATAATCATCTTTTATGACAATTTATCTTTATATTTAACATTTATTAATATATGGAGTAGTAGTTAGTATTATTTTTGCAAATTTGGGATGCTTAAGTAGCATAATAGATTTTTTTTTCTAAATTCTCATCATTAAAGTACTGGTAAAGTTAACTTTTCTTTCAACCTTTTATGACTTCATTCAATTCCGTTTAAAAAAAGACTTGATAGCTTGGTTTGGTTAGAGAAAACCAAACCAACCTCATTCAAAAAGGAGGAATGATCTATGTCTATTCTATTTTAATAACTGAAGATGATTGACATCTTTTCTTTCCATCAACATAATATAATCTAATGATAATCTTTTATATGGATAGATAAATTAGTCTACACATTTCAAATGCCTCCTCATTCTTTAAAACACTATAAGAGGTTAATATTATACACTCTTTGATCCATACCATAAATTGTTTTGGAAAATTGAAAACTTTTAGGACATTATAACAAAAGTATATAACTGTTATGTAGTTTTGAACTATAGTCCTCTCCTTTTTAAGGTTTTGATATATGGATTCTTGGGTTCATTTATGAACAATTTGTTATCAAAATACTTGAAATTTACATCTACAAATTTAGTCATGTAATGGAAAATGCAATTTGTTATCAAAATAATTGAAAATGCAATACACATTTTGTTGGATTTGAACTGATTGATTGGGGAGGAGAATCAAGAATATGGTTGATGAATATTACTTTGAAATCTAATGTCGATGTAAATGCAAGTGATTCACATGGGACCTAGTCCACCCAAAAAGAAGAATAAAGCTACACCAAGCAGCTTAGTACTAACACCACTGCAGTCGCGGTACTGTCAGATTCTTGGAAGTGTAGCTAATGAGCCATTTGCTCATACACATCCATAAGATCGTACACCTGCACCTTCTGAGCCTACTCTAATACCAAAAAAAAGTCACATCTATGCCTAGTACTCATCCTAGAGATAAGTATGAACAAATTTTGAATATGTGACGTAATATTAGTTATCCGTCAACTTCTCAAGAGATTCCTATAGGTTCTAATTATCAGACATCAGTAAATTACACTATTCTTCCCACTGTGGGCTCTTCTTCTGTAAACACTATAGGTATGATCTTTCACATCACATTGGTGAAATTTATTAAGTTTAATTATTTTATTTATCTAACCAATTAAGAGTATGTTATATGGTAATTATAAATTATTCCTTTGCTATTTTAGGATCTATGACTGATCTAAAAACAAACAAGGAGTGTTACAAAAGGACACGGATTGGAAAAGATTAATAAGGCAATAGGTAAGAGATTGGAGATAGAGATCTCCCCTGCTGAAGGACGACCAACTAACTTCGTACAGTTTGCCAAATTATCGAGTGAGATTGGTGTGGTATCCCGAACTTCCTTGCCTGTAAGAAAAAAAATGGAAAAAAATACTAATGAGGAGCTGGACATTGCATTTGATAAGTTAGACGTAAGTATTATAAAACTATCTAATTTGTACGTGTTTTCCATATGCCTAAAGCTTTGATCAATAATTTATAATTTTTTGCAACAAAAGTTGGAAGTCAAGGGAATGAGGACTGACAATGAAGTACATGCTTTTGTGAAGAAGTTTCTTACTTTAAGGTCTAAAGATCAAAGACATAATTTAAAAAAGCATTTTAACAAACACAGAAAGGATGTTAAGCCGCATAATGTCGCAGTGGTGGAGTGGATGGATTTATGCTAGTATTGGGAGCTACAAAGGTTAGTTTATTTGATAAAAAAACTTAATTTCACAACTTCTTTGATAACTAATCATATTTTAGTATTTATGAATTGTGATTTATAGATGTTATAATAGATTTTGTTATGTGTACGATTAGAAAAAAAAAGTCAAAAAGCTAAATTGGCTAGGAGTCAGGTCAAATGTTGACCAAACTCTGGCTGCAAGGCCTTTGTAGCGATATGACATGAGATTGTGAGTTATTATCCTTTTAATTATATTTTACTTTGATTGACATTTCAAAATTTATAATAAATATTATTATTAATATATTTCTATACAATAGAGTAATAGAGATGGAGAAAAGTGTGACCGGATGAAGCTATGGTCATACTCATTATGATGAAAGTAAAGATCTTGGCTTAGTTTTAATGCAAGAGACAAATTCCTTGGCCTAATCTTAATCGTATCTTTGATAGGGAGGTATAATTGTATTTTATTTCTTTAGCATCATAACTTATATAAATACCATTTTGGTTCGTTTCACAAATGTACGTATAGAAGGAGAAGTTTTCCTCCTATTTAAATTTCAATTTAAAAAACATTAAGATTCGGTCAAATTAAAGTGAACACCAACATTTTCTATTAATAAATAACAGACTTATTGGGTATTGATGACCTTAACGTTGAAGAATGACTTTGTTCAATCTAGGTTAGATCGGTTATTTAGAGTGAGAGTTTATATTCCCGTAATAACAATATTACTGAAAGGAAATTCAAAATTCTACCATATATATTCATATTAATTATGTTTGAATAATCAATCAAATTACATAATTTTAAAATAAACCTAATAAAGTATTCTCATTAAGCAAGACTTTTCTTTCTTCACTTCTCAAACTACTTAATATGAATGCATTTTGTGTTTGAGAAGATGAATGAGTTTCAAAACAAAAAAATTGCATTTTTTAAAACTTCTGGTTTTAAATTATTAGTATTGGAATTATATTTAATACTAGAAAATATGAATATTATATTAAAGGAGGTACTCATGTTGATTTACTAGATTGATTATTTAATTTTCATTAAATTTTCAAATGAAATAAATCATATAACGAAAAGACTTAATATGTTGGGGTCAATCTTTTTAAACCAAAAATAAGCTCATAACTTTTGTATTTTTAGTGTAGATAACAAAAATTAAAGAAATTACGCCACATGTTGTGGACAGGAGTATTAATGGAAACATAAATGCAATTGAAAGCCTTTATAAAACTTTGACAAAGATTAACTCCCTTAAGTAATTTTCAAATTATGCATCTTTTTGAATATTTAAGCATCGTAAAAATAGCTCAGAATGTGTAAGCATATAGCTCAGATTGAAATTCAGCTAAACATAACACCAAGCATGTGAACTAACACTCTAGCCTTTCGATACACAGACCAAACTTGCACATTTTGAATACACAACATTTATAGTTAACCAATGACAAATGGAAAGACTAAAAAATCACAAAAACAAAAATAAAATCAACTAATCTATACAAATGAAAGTAGAGAGCAGTACAATCTCCAAATTTTAAGCCTCTAAACAAGCAATAAGATGTAATTTTTGCATGATTACAAGCAATACTAGCGTTGCAAAGCAACCAAAACGTCGAAAACAAAGAAACGGAATCCAATAAATTGATAAAGAAGATATCGAAAGACAAAACCGTAAAGGAGTGAACAAACTGGGTTGAAAATTATCTTTTGAAGCTTGAGACCACAATCATTAATCTGGGTTGACAAGCACAAATAAATTGTTGACATGTCACTACAAGAAAATAAGGCATACATTTTTAAAACATCACAGAATGTTCAAAAAACGTCGCATAATACATTCTGCGACGTTTTAAAAAAACGTCGCGGAATGTGGTGCAGACAAAAGATTTTTACGACGTTTTATGTAAAACGTCACAGAAAACACTGATATTCCGCAACGTTTGTAAAAAAGTCACTAAAAGTTTGGACAATCTGTGACATTTTAAAAAAACGTCGCAGAATCTCTAACATTTCTCGATATTTTTAAAACATCACATAATGTAAAGGAATCCGCGACGTTTTTTTGTAAACGTAGTGAAATGTCTTCCGCGACGTTTTTAGAAACATCATGGAATGTCTTCTGCGACGTTTTTAGAGTTTTTTTTCTTTTAATTATTAATTTTTTATTTTTCAATTTTAATAATTTTTAAAATAACAATTTTTTAAAATCTTATATATTTAATAACTATTCAATGCTATTTATAAATTTTATTTATTTAATAATTCTTCAATTTTTTTGATATATCATTAATTTTAATAATTATTTGTGTATTATTTAATTACAATTCACAAACATGTTATAATGCACTAATTAATATCAAAATTAAGGGGTGAAACATTTGAGATTCTGGAAAAAAATGGAAGGAGAGAAATACAATTAAAGCTTCTTTAATATCTGCATCTGCAATGCATTGGCAATAGATGCACAAAAACCATCATATTGTAATGTTTATCATATCCCCTCGAGAGACCAAATTAAGACAGCTAAAATATCGAGTCATTGATCAAGATACTAATATAAGAACATAAACATTCTTGTATCTATTAAGTCCACCAGACAATCGGAGTCCATGGACATTCTATTAAGTCTTGTCATGCGAAGTTTTGAATTGTCTTCTCTTCCTCTAGCTTATTTACTTTGTTACTTGAATCTGCAAGCATCCTTTCAGTTTGTGTAAGCTTGGCTAAAATATCTTCCTTTTTCCCCTTTGATGCCTCTATTATTTTGTCTGCAGCCTGAAAGAAGCAAAGGCTTGTTACTTTATACATACATGTTATACCTTAACAGCATTAATTCATGAAAAATAAAAGACTTCTTAGCTATTCTTTTCGAAAACATAAACTGCGCTAACATAGAGATTCAATTTCTAATGTAAAAACATACAAGTGTATGAGAAACCGAAACTACCTGTGTAGACATTGAAAGCCAAGACTGAAATCCTTCGAGCAATGCAGCCAAATTGGAACGGCCTTTTTTCACCCTGAAAAGTCATACAAAACAAATCTTTGTTAAACCCGATTATTTATTACACAGGAAGAACATCACTATTATTTCTAACCCTTATTTGTTTAAATTTATTTATATAATATATCAGATCAATTAGAAACTCACCTGAAAGTATCTTATTCTAAGTGAAAGAAGAAGCAAAGCTATAGATTGCTTCCCACCGTGCTTCACTAGAAGACAGTAAAGCCACCGAGTTGAGATTTTGGGAAAGACAACCCACGGCCAACCAAAAGGGAAACAGATTGCTTTTTCATTATATAAACCAATTGCTAGAAATTTTGAAGAATACACAAAGGCCTGATAACTATGATCTACCACTCACGGAAATAAGTAAAGGGACTCATTTTGCTGCCATATTTATTTCCCAGTAAAGCTCTATTTCTAATGATAATCACATAGTAAAGAGAAATAGGATTAATGATAATCAGTCTATTAACAATTCAAAATCAATTATATTATTAGTCAACATGAGACAACCCACTCATTCACACTCCATACCTCCAACAGTCCTATAAATGTTGCCTTAGCTCAAAGGGTGTTCATAATCACAGTGAACAATGGATCTGATAGAGCTTTCTGATATCTTTTACTAAAAACGGAAGACTTGATAAGAGACGGTTGTATGATGGAATCACCGTATCTAACATCATATCTATAAAACCTTTTCTTGCGTACTTCCAAGTTAGGAACCATTCCCACATCATGACATTATAACAAATAAGAAGAAAAAACAAAAATATCTTGATCCACAAGTTGCAAAAAAAAATTTCTTTTTTTACAAGATGAACTTAACTTATAACCTAGTTACAGAGACATAATGAAGATGTACAACATGGAATATAATTAAAGAGCAATTTACATATTTAATTCCAGAAAGAATATACAAGGGCTTGCTGTGACATGCAAATACAAATGTCAAATAAAAACTCACCATCCAAGCCTTTAGGTGACACATCCTGAAGTATAGAGCCACACTCTGTGACAAACCCCACAGCCACCTCAACACTGTCATTTGTGGGATTCTCCAGCAAAACAGCAAGGAGTTCTACAGCAATAAGCTCATGAGCCACTTGCTGGTTCACAAGATGAGCTACGAATTTGACAGCAGTTAGCAATTGATGCTGTCCATCCACCAAAGACAAGCACGTACATAAATCAGAACAAGAATCTATACAAGTAAATTATAATTCTAATGCCAAACCTACTAAAAATTGATGTCCATCCGAATAAAAATACATAAACTGAACCAGCAATTAACATAAGTTACAAGTAAGTACCTTGTCATTTCGTTTATAGGCTCGCTTGAGTTGCAAAAGCATCCTTCTCAGCAAGAGATCACCCACTTCAGGGAACCTGGTGTTTACAACCGCAACCAATTCTTCAAACGCATCGGTGAAACCTGGAGATGCCATCAGAGATTTCATGCAAGACCGGCAGAATAGACCCCTCCCTCTGATCAGATTCCCATAAAAGAGTTCTGGGATGATATTCTTAATGTTCATGGCATTGACCTTGTTCACAAGCTCGTTAATACTCTTTCTAAGGGCATCCCACGTCAGCCTCTGATACTCAATGCTGCTCCTATCTTCTACTTCCCTCATCATTCGCGCCAATTTAAATGGTGGAATGTAAACTCCTCCACTACTACCCAATTGCTTAGAACTCGGATTCGCCTCTTGCACAACATCCTTTTTGGAGTCATCAAACCCTTTTCCACCAATCCCATCTTTCTCCTTCAAGCTTTTGCCATCCGCTTTCTGTTCATTCCTCTCGTTACCTCGTGAAGGCTTCAAATCACCATCATCTCTTTGATAAACCCCAAAACCTAAATGCTTGAAATAATCCCCAAATTGATAAACCCCAAAACCCAAAACGAAGGTTTTGATTGGCAGTCAGTAAGCAAGTGGGTTAAAGGGAATATAATTTCCTGCCGACGAGGTGAAAATGCAAGCAGTCAGTAACCTAATGACGACGGTGAAAACAGAAGCAGAAGTAGAAAGATAAGATATGAAAATAACCCTCTTACCACTTGGGAATCTAGTTTACACATTTTTGTAGACCTTATATAAATGACTGGATGAAATTTAATATTATAAAGTTGAAATTGGCTAACTGGAGCAAATGATTTGATCCCACTTAACTTCAATAACATATGTCTTTTCTTTTTTTTTTTTGAATCCAAGGGAAAAGAAAACTAGAAAAAACTAGGGTAGAGATCTACGATACAAGATACCGCAAGAATCACGGGACATAAGGGCGATGACAAGCAACAGTGCCTCCTGAAGGGTGTGGACTCCGGGACTAGAGTAAGCAGCAAGAGCGGCAAGACTGTCCACACTCTAATTGCCTTCCCGATGCACATGTTAGAGCTTCAAGTCCCAATCTCGACTCAACAGCTTCCGGATACCTGTCACTAAAAAGGAAAAGTCAGTCAACGATAAACCGGATGAGGAGAGGATATTTATGACCTCCAAGGAATCCACTTCGAGAATTACTCGCCAGAAACCCAAATTCCATGCCAAGGTAAGACCCGAATGGACTCCCTAAAGTTCCGCAGCAAGGGGTGAGCTTCGGCCAATATGATGCAAAAAGCCCCCGCACCACTGGCCGCTCCAATCCCTAATCAGCCCACCAGTCGTGGCAATGTTGGCCCCACTCCTGACGGCTCCATCGGTATTGAGCTTGACCCAGCCTTCCATGGGTTTAGTCCAGCCCACCAATTGGCCCACCGCTAACCCCTGATCCCCGTGTACACACCCCTCCATAATACTAGCGTGGACTATCCCGTTGGCATAGGCCAAGACTGCCCGATGACCATCGGTAAGCCAGGTGAAGTCCTCCTCAAAAATAGTTTTGTTGCGCCATTTCCAAAGGAACCAGCAGGTGACCCCGAAAATAGAAGGCCATTGAAGCTGTTGGAAATGATCGCTCTTGCACAAGTTGCGAGTCACCCACTAGTCCACTGCTTGACTAAAGAAGTTCGGGTCATGGATCACCAGAGAAAATGTACACCAGAAAGCTTTGACTTGACAACAGTCACGAAAGGCATGCAAAGTAGTCTCTTCACGGCCATAAGAAAGACACTGGCTGTCAATCGTAAGATGTCTGACCACCCGCTGGTGGTTGGTCAAAAGCTTTTGCTTGAGCAAAAGCCAAAGGAAAGCCCGAATACGCTGAGGGCCGACCCATTTCGAGACAGGAACCCAGGATCTGCCGATTGCCTCCGAGTTAGTCCCCTCAATAAGGGTGTAAGCAGACGCAGTAGTGAACTTACCACTCGGGGTAGGGCCCCACTAAAAGGAATCCACCTCAGTGTCGAACTATGTTATGTGGAGAGCCGCAATTTCCATACAGACGGTGGAGGGGAGGTAATGCTGGAACCGGTGCCATTGCCAAGAACTTGCCCCAGACAGGTAGTCGGCCATGGTGGCGTAGAGATCTATCTTCGGAAGAGAAGCGATGACCACGGAGACTAAAGGACCCCTATCCGGCACCCAGGAGTCCAACCAGAAAAAGATGTTCCACCCATTCCCTAAATTCCACCTGAGGCCTTGGCGGACGTATTGCCAAATCGCAGAAAGACCCCTCCAGGTAGTGGAGGCTCAGGATCTGTGAATAGAAAGGGGGATAAGAGCCTGATCGAGGTAATACTTAGCACGTAATACTTGGACCCATAACGAGGTAGGCTTAGTAAGCAAGTCCCATCCAAGTTTGGTCAAGAGGGCGTCTTTAGTCGTACGGCTGCGTTTTAAACCGAGATCCCCTACATTTTTTGGTTTACAAACGTCCTCCCACTTAACCAGAGGATTCTGTTGGTGATTACCGATACCGCCCCAGACGAACGTGCGCATAAGATGCTCCAACTCATCGCAGAGGTTTCTGGGGAGTCTAACCGTCTTCATGGTGAAGATAGGGAGAGCAGAGAGGACCAATTGGGCAAGGGTGACGCGCCCATCTAGCGACAAAGTCTGAGCCTTCCATCCATAGAGTTTCTTGTGAGCGGTGTCCACTATATGGTGATAGGTTCGCCTCGTGGTACGTTCATGGATAAGAGGAACTCAAAGATACTTTCCCAGGTTAGTCGTACGAGTGACATTTAACAGGTGACTAAGATGACGGGCATCACCAGAAGGAACATTTTTGGAGAAGAAAATCCTGGTTTTATCAATATTGACCTTTTGACTAGAAGCCTTACAAAAGGTCGCCAGGGTATTAGTGATAAGCTGAACCTAGGAATTAGTGGCTTCGACAAAAAGTATCAGATCATCAGCGAAAAACAAATGTGAGATGGGAGGACCTGCGGAACCCATCTTGATTGGTTTCCAAATGCCAAGGCTCACCTCCTGCGAAATGAGATGACTTAATCGTTCCATACACAGGACAAAAGGGTACGGAGAGAGGGGTCGCCTTGGCGAAGCCCACAAGAGGGATGGAACGGAGAAGATTTAGAGCCTTGCCAGTCGACCTGTAGTGTGACCGTCGTCACACACTTCATAATAATACGGATAAGCGTAGATGGGAGACCAATGTCTGACAGCGTGCTGTGGATAAACTCTCAACTGAGCTTGTCGTAAGCTTTCTCCAAATCAACCTTGAGAGCTAAATAGCCAATCCTTCCCTATTTCTGACGCATCCTGTGGATGACCTCTTGAGCGAAGATGATGTTATCCGTAATATGGAGATCAGGAATAAAACTGCACTGGGTGTCTGCCACTAGATGCGCCAGCTGAGGTTTAAGGCGGTTCACTAGGATTTTGGAGAGAATCTTATAGAGAACGATGCAAAGGCTAATAGGCCTGAAGTGAGCCATCCTAGACGAGGAAGGGATTTTAGGGATTAAGACCAAAATCGTATGGTCGATGTCCTCGTCCCATCGAGCAGAGCTGAAGACCTCCCTAAAATAAGCCACAACTTTGTGCCCAACAGTCGCCCATTGTTTTTGGAAAAAAAGAGCATTAAAACCATCAATTCCTAGGGCTTTATTAGGATTCATAGAGAAAATCACAGTCCGGACTTCGAGCTCGTGAAGGGGAAGACTAAGGTCATGCACACTCTCTTCTTAGAGCAGCAGGGATTGACCGAAAAGGGGGTAAGGGAGTAGATTCCGAGTGTTCATCGAATAAAGCTGAGAGTAGAAGGTTCGAGCTAGGTGACCCAGTCAGACGGGGTCAGAAATTAGGGTCCCATCCAAGTCAAAGAGACACTCAATCTTCAACTTTCGGCATTTCGCAAGGGTCACTGTGTGATAAAACTTAGTGTTTAGGTCACCTTTAGAAATCCAGGCGTAGCGAGCACGCTGATGCCAGAAGATTTCCACCTCACACAGGACTTGAGTCAGGTCTGCACTCAGTTTATCTTCCAAACCGAGCTTGGCTTCCAAATTGTCAGGGGTGATAGACCGGTGGAGTCCCTCAAGCCTAGCGAGAAGACGACATTTACGATGGAAAATATTACCAAAATCAATTTGGTTCCAACGCGAGAGGAGAGTGGAGAGCGTAGCAAGGGCTTGACTCAGCGTGCCCTCAGTCATAGACCAGGAGCGCTCAACCACAGCCGCAAACTCATGATGGGTGAGCCAGGCATTTTGGAAACGAAATTCTGACGGACCAGTAAGACGGAGCTGATGCCCGTGCAAATGAATAAGTTGCGAGCGATGGTCAGATCCCATGAAGGAAAGGTGACGAACGCACGTGTGAGGAAAAGTCTGGAGCCAGACCGAGGAGCCAAAACTCCTGTCGAGCCGAGCTTGGATCCAGCCCCGACGCCAAGTGAATTTAGAGCCCACATAGCCCAAATCGTGGACCCACAATCCTGGACCCAATCACGAAAAAGAGGATTGACCACCCGGGCGGTCGTGGACCCGCCAATCTTGTCCGAGTGAGCCAGTTTGACATTAAAATCTCCACCTATCATCCAAGGCTGCTGCGTACGGTGGCCGACCCAACGAAGTAACGACCAAAGGAGGGATTGTGTTGCAGCCTGAGGGCTCGCATAAACAGCGGTAAAGTCAAAGGTAGCGGAGTCAAACATAACAATGGTGTGGACAAATTGACGATGGGCAACCACCACCGAAAGATCAATGTCGGTCGTCCATAAGAGCCAAATTCCGTCCGAGAAACCCACCGCTTCAACTCTAAAGGAGTAATCATATCCTAGCGACTGAATAACCGCATTGGCTCGTGGGCCGCTAATGCGAGTCTCGAATAAAACTAGGATCCTAGGCTTATAAACTCGCAAATAATTTCTGAGGATAGCAAGGAAGCTGGGGGCAATTCCAAAGAAGAACTAACATAAACAAAAAAGAATAAACTAGAGTGGAGCTGAGGTCGAAATCGTACCTCCAGCAGAGTCCTCGGGGAGAGTATCGGTCGGATCCGTCCGAGCAATGTCTACATCAGAGCAACCCACAGCTTGGGCCTCCTGGATGCTAGGCTCCAGAGTTGAAGCGATGGGCAACACAATCGGTGGAAGAAGGGCATTAGCCTCCCGAGGACTAGGCGCCTCTGGAGTTTCAATGCCCTCCATCAGATTGTAACCGACAAGATCAACACTGGGAGGCGCCCCAATGGTGTTACCATCACAAATCATGTCAGTGTGGGAGGGAAGTTCAGCGGCTATGTGGTTGTCCGGAGAGGACGGTTGAAGCTGGATTGGTGGGCTAGGAGTCATGGGGGGGAGCCCAGCTGCCTGTTGAGTCCCAGAGCGGGAACTTTCCCCACGAGTCATCTGGGCTGGGCCAAGGAGGGGGCTGCGGCGAGGTGGAGTCTTTCTAGAAGTGGGCCCAGTAGCTTGGAAGACCAGGCCCATAGGCACTTGAGGGCCCTTGCCTTTGGGGACACGTGATTTGGGCCCATGGGATTTGGAGGATTGGCCCTTGGGTGCATGGGCACCAGTCGCGGCTACGAGTGTGGGCTTCGGAGACTGTCCAACGGTAAAAGCTAAGGACTGGCTAGAGGAAGCAGCGATGTAGTCTCCCTGAATGAGTCCTTCCTGACTGGCCAACATTGCGAATCTCGAGCCCCCCATGCGCGTCACATCTCTGACATTACCAGACGAAGGTGTCCGTTGTTGGAGTTGCCGAGAGGCTCGCCTAAGAACCTAGTTCCATTCACCGTACCCGATACAGGGACCGCGGGCTACGAGCTCCCCAGCTGACGCTGCTCGGGTTGGTGACGCCAAAGTGTCACTGGCCCTCTGTTCGATAGGTGAAGAAGATGACCCTGGGTTTGGGGTAACAGAGGTGGGCTGGAGACGATGGGGGCACACTTCCTCTGAATGGTCGATGCGCCCACATCCAAAGCATATTTGAGGCAGACCTTCGTACGCAATCCTCAGGACTTCGCCATCCAGCTCCACGCTGTGGCGCAGAGGAGCGGTCAAGTCGACGCCGATAGCCAGTCGAGAAAATTTTCCATGGTTCTGTTGTAGAGTAGCTTCATCTATTCGGACGGTCGTCCTTACTAAGTCCCCGAGCGCGGTGATGATCTAGGGGTGGTAATGCGCAAAGGGAAGGTCCGGTATACGGACCCAGACCACGGCCCTGTTAATCGAACCCTGGGAAGGCCGGAAGGATAGAAGCCACCGCTGTACCGAGAGAACATGTCCAAAGATGACCCAAGGCCCTTGCGTGAGAGTGTTGAGGTAATCATCGTCCTCCTGGAACCTGACGAGGAAAAAATCGTAGTCAAAATCTACAACTTTCATCGATCCCCAGGGATGCCACAGGGAGACCAATCAGGAACAGAGGAGCCGGTATCCAATGTGGCGACCAAGGAGCTTAATGACAACGACATTTTTCCATTGTAAGTCCAGTTTGTCGCGCAGAGCGTTAGAAAGGGTGATACCGCCTTGGAGGTCACCATTAGTTTGGATGTCGCCCTCTTCAATTTCGATAACTTCATCGGCTGGCCAGTGGCTGAGATCTGTGGCGTTGGCATGCCCCTGCAATGCCGCACTGTAGGTCTGTGTAGGAAGAGTGGAATGCTCCTCCTCACGCTTACGGGTACGGACCCGTTTGGGATGGTGGCCCTCCGGGCCCTGAACCTCCATGTGGGGTCAATATTAGCAATCGAAAAATGATGTCGGAGGAGCAAGGGAGAAAAGACGGATGATTACGTGAAAACACCGAAGAATCACTATTCATGCAGAGAAATCTCAACTTTAGTAGCACTGCCAAAGCATTAACTCACATGAGGCAAAAGAACTCAATAATGCAACTTTTCCGACCTCAAGCCCCTAAAATTTGGACATTTGCACACAAAAGAGGCGTTGGCTATCTACTTTGAGTTGTCTAAGAAAATACTCGTGTGCTTCACAGGACATGATGAAAGCCTATATCCACAAACGCTGAGCAAGATGCATTCAGACAAGTTCCTCAGTAGGTAAAATCCAAAAACAACTTGAGAAGATTCATTAACAACGAGGTCAACTAAACCGATTTGACTCCGTAAACTAGCTTCCTTGAAGCAAAATTTGAACTCTCCAACAACAGTGTTCAAATAACATAACACAAAGAAATCAAACAACAAATACACAACACAAAGAAATCAATTTTAGCACAGAAAAACACACCCTATATTATTTATATATTATCCCTAAATTATTTATAGTCATTGTTTTATTAAAATTTGACATTAATATAACGTAAAAAGGCAAGCATACGTTATGTTTTTCCTCATGAAGTAAATAGTCGATCTTATAGAAAAAAATTATAGAGATACTTAAATAAATATGTAAGTACTTGTTATAAAACAAGTTCACAAAACTAATCTCATATGAGATATCTATTTGAAACGTTACTTTTATATATATATATATATATATGAAAATTCTCATCACAAAACTAATCTCATATGAGATATCTATTTGAAACGTTACTTATATATATATATATATATATATATGAAAATTCTCATTGTGATGATCATATAAGGGATCTTTTAACTTGAAATCTTCAAAATATCTTATATATGGATTGATATATTTTGATATTACTTAAGACATATTCTAGTCAAGGTAGCTCGACTGATAGTTGTTGTATATAACATAAACTATACGGAGGCAATTGGGTAATCAATATATGATTTATCACCTTAAAATGATTACGAGAATGTTTCATTATTCTTAATTAGTATTTTGGAAATCCTTAGTCAAAGTGAAATGATTGTTTGAAAATAGTGTTCAAATGTCGCTAGTTGAATCAATTACTAATAAAGGAGAACTAACATGATTGGATTCAAATATAATAGACATTAATTTCATGCTCTATATTTAATCGAAACATTACATAATAAAATAATTAAGGTATATGAAAAATCATAGAAAGGTCAGTTAAACTTTGACATTTTTAAATATTTAGATAATCGTGATATGCTATTAGATGTCAATCTTGATCTATAAATATAAAATATTTAATCAAAGAATTAAAGATAAAATAAAATAGTTTAATTTATTTAATCCTAAATATAATTTATGGTTATAATTTATATCAATTTCCAACACATTTGAAAACTTAATGGGTCATAAACAAAGAACGAGTTGAAGAGAGAAAAAGAGTTTAATCAAATTAGGCTTGATTGTAAAGTTTGATAATCTTTATGATTAAAAATAAGATCGATATTTAATCAATAAAGATGAATGTAAGACATCGAATCTTATTTGTACCCGATTAGTATTTAATTAAAATTTATTTCAATTACATTACTAAAATGTTTTGGTTAATTCCAAGAGAGTTACGACTTTTAGCTTAACCATCTACAACATTCATAAAGTTTTTTCAACACGTTTTATAGATATTATTAAAGTCTAAACATTTGTGCAACTATAATAATTAAGATAAGTCGATTTTAAAATTGGTTCAAAAGAAACAACAAAAAGGATCAATCTTTGGAAATTCACGTTTTATTATATTTTATATCAATTATGTTATACTCCATCTGTTTCATAATAAGAGTCGTTTTATATACATTTTAATTATTCAAAATAAGTGTAATTCTTGACTTTGTATACATGTTTATAATTTTTATTCCAAAATTAATCTTTCATTTATCTTTCATCTTACTTATATAAATCACAATTTCAAGGCAATTTAATATACAATTTCTCTCATATGCTAATTATTGCAAGGGTATATCTATAATTTTATTAGCTTTCTTAATAAGCGTGTATTTTTTTAAAACGACTTTTATTATAAATCGAGTATAATTTAAGTAATCTTGATTTGGAAACTCATAATGAAATATTTTGTACTTATTATGCCACGTGCAGGATTAGATCTCGTGTCCCAACTTCTCAACGATAATAAAAAAAGTCTTGATACAAGTACCCACGAGCTTGATTACGACTCTATTGTATGATATTGTACTAATGAGTTTAATTTATTGTATTTGTATTTAGTTAGTTAGGATTAAAAAATAAAATAATTTTATTATGAAAATTTCAAATTTGATGCGTTTATATGGCCTTTATTATTTTGTACTTCATAAAAATACTTAATTTAATATTTTTATTAAAAGTGTAATTAAGGACCTTAAACTTTAATTATAAATAATAAAACTCAAAATACATAATTTACAATATATAACTTTTTTTTTGTTGAAAATCTTATATTATATATAGCCCCATCAGAGTATAGGAAATAGGATATGTCTAATCAATATAAGTAAAGCTACAATTCATTTGCAAGCTTACGTTTTTAATGGTATATTGAATTAGAAATTTCAAGGTTAATGTTAATATGATGAAAATTTAAAATTTAGAATATTTAAATATATTTTAAAAATTAAATGATTAAATTGGATTTTTTTTTCTATGTATCTTCTATTACACATGCATATATGCATGGCCTTTACATAAACTTTATTTATGAATTTAGAATTACTTATATAATTTTAATATTTTCTTATTAAAAGATATTTAATGTGCACATACTTCAAAATCATTAAAGCACACCAAAAATTTTAATTTTTGATATATTTATTAATTGATTTTGATTTTATAAATAGGTATTTATATGATAGAAATTAATATAATTAATCTATTTAAATTAATATTTCATCAGCACATATCAAATTTAATTTTAAAATTTTGATTTTCTTGTTGAATGTAACTCAATTATATATATATATATGTATGTATGTGTGTGTGAATATATATATATATATATATACTTTTCTTTTCATTAAAACTTTTAAAAGTTAGAATTATTTCACTAAAAATTGCAATGCTAATAAATGTAAGTTATACATAATAATACTCAATTTACACGAACGACTAGAGGATATTTAGATATTAATAATATGTAATTTAATACTGTAAAACAATATTTAATATACACAGCTTTCAAGATTATTAAAATTTATTAATAATTAACCATCTTAGATAATTATAAACTGATCTTAGATTTTGTAAATAGATATTTATTATATAGAAACTTGAACAATAATTTTAAATATATATATATATATATATTTAAAATTAAGTTGCAAATTATTATTTTAATAATGTTCTAAAGCTCTTATTAACCATGTGCGAATATGTTGTCAATTATTGGCATGTCTAGTTAGTTTCAGAAGTATCAAACAAGGTAACTTATGACTTCCTGTATTTATCTACTCGAGTGTTCTGAAGAGGAGACTTTAAGTCGGCTCTAAAGTCTTCTTCACTTGCTGTATAACGGACCCAGCGAATTATATGGCTTTGGAAATTTATGGACAGCACGCTTAGAAGGTAGTGGCTGCCTGAAATTATTGATCATCATATGTGACTGAAAATGAGACAAAAGGCCCTGTAACCATCTCTTTATTTCACATGTAAGCATCTCCTTTCTTGACAGAAATCAGAAAAGGTCCGCTATCTAATCTGCAAATCAGCTCTTTACTAACAATGTGTTATACCAACACTGAATCAATTGAAGTGGCCTACACTCTTTGCCTTTTCAATGCATAAAATTTTGTTTAGTACGGTAGTTGAACTTGGAAGTCTATCCATCCATATCATTTCTCCCTGTGATCAAAGTATGAGCTAATATGATTAAACGTGGGGTTAACGTGGAGGGTGTGATGGTCATCATTGCTAATTGATTGTGGTTTCTTTTCCATTTCAAGCTGGATTAATTGTTCCTCGAATGACTTTAAATTCTTCATAATTAATTAAGGGATGAGGAGGCATATTATATCCTCAAAAAACGTAAAACTAACCTTAAATTCTTCATAATTTCAGGAAACTAATGCGATTAAAGAGGATAGATCCAAATCAATTGTCAAAACCAAGAGATTAGTTGCTTGTTTGAACATGGAAATGTTTTCGTGCTTAAGAGAAGTAGCAGAGCTATACGCCTGTCCTAAACTTCCAAACCCTTGTTTATGTTTGCGTATCAAAGGTATATTTCTTCAGTGAGTAGCTTTCCTCTTGGCATTGGACTGCCAAAAGGTGGCTTAAATGGAGTCAAGTCTAGCCGAGTCTGAATCTTCTGTCTAATTTTATGGTGTTTTATTCTATCCCATGAATCTCAGTCACTTATTTATGTGGATCTTATGTAGATCCCGCATAAATAAACGTAGGTCTCGCATAAATGAATGACTGAGATTCATAGAATAGAATAAGACATTACAATATTAGACAGAGAATCATGCCCCAATTTAGCCACCCCTTATCATGTAACTCCTTTGTTCTAACATATCTCAACCATCCGGTATAAAGAGTACTAGATATGGGGTACAGATAATCTAGTTCTTAAGTTTAGAGTCAAATTTCATATTAAAATTAGTATTGAATTTGATTTCAGTATATTACGGTCGAGATGATTTTTAATAATTATAAAATAACCTTTAAATTTATAAAATATTCTATCAATATATTATATTATATAATTTTTAACCTTACTTTAAGAAATTATCATAATGTTAATTTAATATGATAATTATTTAATTTATTCCTAATTTTAAAAAAATCTCCTTTTTCTTATTAATATTTTTTCATACATTTCTCCTATGAGTAATAACTGCAATGAATATTATTAAAAAAAGATAATTAACTAAGACTAAGAAAATAATGAGGAAGCTTCCCACGTAGAAATACTTCATGTACACACTTCCATAGATACTTGAATCATCATTGAGTAAAAGATTACTTGTGGGTCTTAATCAGAGAAAAGGCGACAAAGGAAACTGCATGCAGCAAGAAAATCCAACGTGGCGAAGACAGTATTCATTGTCGGGTGGAACTTTAGGGTCGACGACCGTTTACTTGCCAAAAATTAATAAAAATGAAAATTGACCTACGTCGGACGGTGGACCCCGAAAAGAAAACCGACCTTCACACTCTACCAGGATTTGGAAGGACTCTCGGCCTTGGGTCAAGATCGATACGCACCGTATCACGCTATCCCTTAGCTTTCTAATTTCTAAAATTAATTTAATTTTTTTACACGAAAAATTAAAGGAAAAAGGTTTTGCTTTTTAGACAATGCAGTTACATGGGATATTTATTTAGTTTTGCTTGGGTGCACTTTGGACAATTGGATCGAGGACTCGATATCCTTGGCTTGAAGTAAAATACCCTTTAATAATTAGGTGAGTTGTTAAAGAATTCTTTTAGCTTAAATAAGATTGTGTGTTTAAATCGCCTTCATGTATGCAGTTATTTAAAATTTAGAATTAAAACTTTGCTTCTCGCAAGGAATTACTCGACTCAAATAAAAATTAGTCTGAAAGTGGACGATTTAAAGGTGCTTCTTCATAAATGAAACACTCTTAAAAAATTCGTGGGTAACAAAAATAAAAATAAAAAAGTAAATTACCCTTTATTTTTGTTTTTGATAGCAAGGGGTGTTTTAGACTTTGCACTTGTTTGCATAATACTTAATTACGCGAAGTTGAAGTAGCGAAGTAGCCAACTCTCTGAGTCACCTCTCACGCAGTCTGGTCTAGACGCCTTCTGCGTCCTTGCCACTCGTGACCACACTTTTTATCTTCCTTTTTTCTCTCTCAAATGCTTCAAACCAGGCATGACCACTGCCTGACTTTCAAGAATTAGAAAAACCCACCAGAAATGCGCTCTCTTTGGTACCTCTTGATTGTGACATTAGCATTAGTTGCGCCCATGTCGGTGGTTCACTCTGCTACTGTTCTCCCTCTCCAGAGGGTTTTGCCTTTGGAGCAACGTCTGGAGTTGGAGCAACTTAAAGCTTGGGACAGAGTTAGGCATGCCCGCCTCTTGCAGAGCTTTGCTGGCGGTGTTGTCGACTTCTCTGTCCAAGGAACCTCCGATCCCTATCTCGTTGGGTATTTCTTTCAATCTTTTTAGCTTCTTTTCTGTTTAAATTTGATCTTTATGGGTTTCCATTGCTTCTTGGAACTTTGCAACTCTTTTGTTTAATACTTAGTCAGGTTCTGATTCTTATACTTTCCTTTCACTTCCTTTTCTTTTTTTAAATTTTTTTATTCCTAATTTTCACGATCGATTACTGTATGAGGTTTTTATGGACTGTTTTATTTGGAATTGGCAAGCCTGTGGACGTTTCTGCCATCATTTTCTTTTTCTGGGTCAGCATTCAGAAAATGATTATAGATTTTTTAACACAACTCACTACTTGGTTAACTGGAGTCCAATTTTTGGATACTTTCTGCTAGAGCAGTGAAAAGCATGAAAAACCAACAAGTGATATTCTTTTGTTTGTTTTCTTTTTCATTTTCATCTTCTGTTTTACATATATGCAAATGAAACAACATATATTTTGTATTCTCGCTTGTGATAAAATTTGAATTGTTTATTTCCTGTGTTTGTTATGCCATATGATATGACAATATAATTATGGATTCGTTCTGTTTTTTCTGTTATTTTTATGCCATATGACAATATAATTATGGACTCATTCTGTTTTTGCTGTTATTTTTTCGGGTGTTTTTTTTCTATCAGGGTCGGTGGATCTTCAGCACCCTTGTAATATACTTGATTCCTTCTGTTTTCCACTTATTATACTTCTCTTTGGATAAGATTATAAAATACTGGTTTCTTTATAGCAAAATTTGGGGCATTGAATTTGATTATATTCTTTAATTTTCTATCTCTTGTTTTTGTTTAGGCTATATTTCACGAAAGTGAAACTGGGATCTCCTCCTAGAGAATTCAACTTGCAGATTGATACCGGAAGCGATGTCTTGTGGGTTACCTGCAGTTCCTGCAGTAATTGCCCGCAATCCAGTGCCCTTGGAGTAAACCCTGTTCTCTCCCTACTTGGCCTTAAAAGTCAAAATAGTTTTTTTGAACTTAGAAATTGATTTCATGCTTATTCTATATTTTGTAGATTCAGCTCAATTATTTTGATACTACCAGTTCATCAACTGCTGGACTAGTCCCATGTTCAGACAATTTTTGCACATCCGCTGCTCAGACAACAGCAACTCAGTGCACTTCGAAGATTAATCAATGCATCTACTCATTTCAATACGGAGATGGAAGTGGAACATTGGGATATTATGTGTCCGATATATTCAGTTTTGATGCTATTTTGGGAGAGTCATTAACTGCCAACTCCTCAGCCCTTGTTGTATTTGGGTAGGTAATTTCTAACTCATAATAGAAATGAGGTGTAACAGAAGCATCAAACTCGCAAAGATTGTTGTTTGTACTATGTCTTCTGTTTCTTGTCTTATTTTCTCTTTGTTCCTACAACAATTTTTTTAGTAATTTATCTCTGTACTCGTGGCTCTGGAAACAGGTGTAGCACCTACCAGTCTGGGGACTTAACAAAGACGGATAAAGCAATTGATGGAATTTTTGGATTTGGTCAAGGAGAGCTGTCAGTCATATCACAGTTGTCATCTCGAGGTATAACACCCAGAGTATTCTCTCATTGCTTGAGAGGAGAGGGCAATGGAGGTGGTATTTTGGTTCTTGGCGAGATTTTGGAGCCAGGCATTGTGTATACTCCACTTGTCCCATCACAGTATGTTCTACTGATTTCTTATGAACCTCCAGCAATATTAACACTGCACCTTCAATACTCTCTTCACCTCTTTGACCCAGATCTTGCATTTCATAATCTTCATTCTGGAACTCACATCTGATTTGTATGACTTGATGTTTATCCGGGACAGCCTGAGCTAGTACTTGCACCTTGGGGTTATATATGTATATATAGATGATGTAATAGGTGATAGATCCCCACCAAGAGTGTTGCTTGAATGTGGACAGGGAAATTTAGAAGAACAGTTCATTATGTCTAAATTGACTGTTCTTTTGAATTTCCCTGGCTACATTCAAGTAACACTCTTGATGGGGATCTATCACCTACTAGGTCATATTGTCTATCTTGATATGTTTTCCTTCTGCATGAGGATAGAGGAGCACCTCTCAAATTTATCTTAGTTCCTAACTTTGCCCCTGCTCTGCATTTAACTACGGTCTTATCCTCCTTTATTCTTGTTTTTGTGCTAACTTAAGTTGCAACTGGAAAAGTGTGTCTAGACTAACTGTTTCATCCTAAATTTTCAGGCCCCACTATAATTTATATCTCCAGAGCATTGCTGTTAATGGTCAACTGCTGCCCATTGATCCTGCAGCATTTGCAACATCGAATAATCAAGGAACTATCATTGACACAGGCACAACTTTGGCATACCTTGTCCATGAAGCTTTTGATCCTTTTGTCAGTGCTGTAAGTAATTGTTCCAATCAAAGTTTAGATTAAGTAGAAGACACAATTACACATTTCTCTCCAAAAGCCACTTACTATTGCATCTATGAGTTCTAGAGAACATGAACAACTTACTTTCAGTATGTGAAGACTCTCTGATAGAATGCATCATAGGCTAACTAGATCTCATTCCGTACAATCGAAGGTCAATAGCCTAGTTTGTTATAAATCCTATCCTGGTTTAACTCCTTGCTTAAGATGATCATCAAAAAATTGTTAAACAGAGTAAATTGTCAAAATATGTTAGTTTTTTATTGATTTCTTATGTAAAGTTGGCATCAAAAGAGTGTAGAACTTGGGGTAATCTTTAGATCCTTTGGTGAAACAAGTATAGCCAGAGAGGTTATTATGTGTGATGAAGAGTCAGGTATTCATTTGTATAAAAGTTTGTTAGCATTAGAAAGACAATATTTTGGAAAGGGATCTTGGGAGCTGAAGACATTAATCGAGATAAAAGGGCTTATAGGTTCTCCCTGTTAAGTGAAGAAATTGCTAATCCCAAGCAGCTTGATGGTGATATAACATGATGTATACTTCATGAATTGGATTTATTGAAATGATTTATCTTGAGCTGCTTTCTTTTGCTGTGAAGTTGACTTGCTTACTGAATGTTTAGATAACATCCGCTGTCTCACAATCTGCAACTCCCATTATATACAAAGGAAACCAATGCTATCAAGTCTCATCCAGGTTCATTCTTTTACTTTGTTTCTAGTTAATGTTTTGTCTGATATGCTTGCCACAATAAAAATTGTATTTTCTGCTGTACTTTGTATTGTTTTTTTTTCGTGTTTTCCTTTTTTCGGTTCTTGTGAGTTGAGCAGCAATTATCTCTTTCATATGCAGCATCTCCACGATATTTCCTTCAGTCAGCCTTAATTTTGCTGGTGATGCTTCCATGGTGTTAAAGCCCGAGGAATACTTGACACATTATGGTTTCTATGTAACTTTCTTTGATTCACCTTTGGACAATCATTTTATTTTGTTTTAAGCATCTCAATGGCAGTGCATGAAGCTTGACAGAACCTATTTTACTTTAGCAGGATGGTGCTGCAATGTGGTGCGTTGGTTTCCAGAAAGCTCAAAATGGAGTGACAATATTAGGAGGTTAGTCTGAACTAGAGCCCGATTCTTTTTCATTGACCAACTAGGTTGAAAGTGTGGCTGGGAGAAGACGGATCTGTTTGTCAGTGAGTCATGTGTGATATGCATTGTTAGTAGGGCATTGTTGTCCCCTCCAGAACCTCTTCTCCCTGTGCAACAATATCCCCACGCCCTGCCAAAACCTCCCCTCACCACCCTTAGGCACCACTCCAAGAAAGAAAAAAGAAAAAGAAAGAGTAAAAGAAAAATGGTTTCAGTCATTTCATGGTAAATATCAGAAGAATTACATGGACTGGCTGAGCCTCTCAAACATTTAAAATGACTTCTTGAGTTGGGATCCTGTTCTTGTGAACATTCTTCTTTATGTTGCTATCAAAAAAAATCTTGCTGATTCTCGAAGAATGAGGGGTAAATCAAAAGAGTGATCTTGATGTGATGGACATCTCGTAGCTTTAACAGAATTATGTTATGACTGCCATTTTTTATTTTTTTGGCTCTCGACCTTTTAGTTTATGGCTTTGATTATCTTGTCATTCTTCAATTTGCAGATCTTGTGCTGAAAGACAAGATATTTGTATATGACCTGGCTCATCAAAGGATTGGATGGACCAACTATGACTGTAAGTTCTATTATGAACGTGTTTTTTTAGTTGAATACTTCACCTCCTCTATCCATGGTAACATTTTCCCTGTTGATTTGTGTTGTCCCAGGTTCCTTGGCTGTAAATGTCTCTGTAACTTCTAGTAAGGACTTCATCAATGCTGGACAATTGAGGACAAGCAACTCTTCAAGAGAAATGCTCTTGAAGATGCTACCTCTGCGCATCATGGTTCTCTTAATGCACATACTAGTGTTAATAAAGCTCCAAATTTTGTAATTGAATTTCAGACTTAAAGTTCATTCTTTGTTCACGATGCTCCTATACCTAGCTGTCCAGTAAGTAATTGTTCTCTGCCTGTAATTGGTGGTGATCGGAGCATTTTGATTCTATTCAGCAATTTTTGTTGTAAAGGAAGTATCGTCCATCTGCAGTGCTTGCCTTAATTGTAAAGTATCGTTGTGTTCATGTGTTATGTTGATTTTGTATTTGTACCTCAACCAGTGTTCGGAATACCGTTCCGTACCGGACGGTACCGGCCGGAACGTTCCGTTCCGGCTGGAATCCGGTACCGGAACAATCAAAACAATACCGGTAAAAAATTCCGGCCGGTACCGGCCGTATCCGGTCGGTACCGGCTGGAACCAAAAATTCCGGTACCTTTCGGACAATTTCGCAAAAAAATTGATGGTCAGGGACCATTTTGCAAATTTGAAGAAGTTAACCCTAACTAAAAATCCC
>JANTPM010000006.1:35267852-35285292 GCA_025434745.1 Erythroxylum divaricatum | reverse complement strand
TTAATACTGGTGGACCCTATTTTGTGTTGAAGAGCGTCGACGCTCGTCCAACTTCGTCCTTTTTATTTGTATCTTGCATTTTCTTGTCTATCCAGGTAAGTTGGCCAATTAATGTCTATCATATGTCCTACGTTAATAGTACAAATATTTTTGTTTAGGTTTTATGAGAATGCAAAGGAGTTCTTGGTTTTATGTTGTTGTTTGGAATATTCTATCATTGATGACTAGATTTATAAATAACATAAGTATTTACCGCATGTAGAATGAGTTCTAACAATTATGGATGATCCTTTGCATAATAAACTCCTAAGATCGTATATAGGTTGGAAACCTATGATGCAGCTCTGATGAGGCTTAATGGTGAAATATTCCATGAGCCTATGAGTAACAACAAGAATACACTTTCTCGATTCATGTGGTCTAACAAAGTCACATACCATTTAGGTTGTTAAGTTATCAAACTTAGTATGTGAACTTGTAATTCATAATTTGGGACAAGTAACATAAGAAATACACGAATAATGATGGATGATCCTTTTCATAATAAACTCCTAGGATGGTATATAGGCTAGAAACCTATGATGCAGCTCTGATGAGACTTATTGGTGAAATATTAATTAAGCCTATGAGTTACAGCAAGAATACACTTTCTCGATTCATGTGTTCTAAAAAAACCACATACCATTTAGGTTATTAATTTATCAAACTTACTATGTGAACTTGTAATTCATAATTTGGGACTAGTAACATAAGAAATGCATGAATAATTTTGGACAATCCTTTGTATAATAACCCTCTAAGATGGTATATAGGCTAGAAACCTATGACGCAGGTCCGATGATGCTTATCGGTGAAATATTCTACGAGCCTAGGCAGTAAGAATACACTTTCTCGTTTCATGTGGTCTAACAATGCCACGTATCATTTAGGTTGTTAAGTTATCAAACTTAGTATGTGAAATTGTAATTGAGTTATCATTATGTGATTTTCAATTGAAATTGCATTTAGTAATTGAGTAATTTACTTCTGATTGTATGACAACATTGACAACAGGTGGATGTCTCATTAGAAATGGTCTACTAAATACTTAGAAAGACTTAAGAGTTTTATGCAATTTGTAAGAGATCAAATGGGTTTAGAATGTTGTATTCATTGTCCATGTATAGATTGCTTAAATGTGAAAATTCAAAGTCAGGATGTGGTATATAATCACTTGTTAATATAAGGCATATATAAATTCTATAGTCTATGGCTTTATTGTGGTGAACATTTGGAAGCAAGTTGTAGTATTATTAGTGATGATATAGGTGTTGTTGATAATAATAATAATGATGTAGAAGATTTGATATTAATGATATGGGAATTATATCCAGGGTGCTCGAAATTCTCATAACTATATTTTGTTGTGAAGTTGTTGCATTTGAAGGTCTATAATAAATGGAGTAACAAGTCTTTTGACATGTTAATTGACTTGCTCAATGATGCATTACATGTTGGACACAAATTTCCCAAATCTTACTATGAAGCAAAGAAATTGTTAAGGGAACTTGGATTAGGATATATACCAATACTTGCTTGTAGGTATGATTGTGATAAATTTTGGAAGGACAATAAAGATCTTGAAGAGTGACCCATTTACGGTACATCAAGATAGCAAGTGGATGATATTAAAGGGAAGAAGATACCGCATAAAATCTTGAGATACTTAACTATTAAACCATAACTACAAAGGCTTTTTATGTAAATAAAAATAGCCATATCTATGAGGTGGCATAAAGAGAAATGCATTAATGATAAAATTATGCGACATCTATCAGATTTAATGGCATGGAAAGATTTTTATGGAAAGTTCCCATGGCTTGCACAGGATTTTTATAATGTGTGACTTAGTTTAGCCTCAGATGGATTTAATCCATTTGGTAATATGAGTACTTCTTACAACATGTGTCTGGTAATTATAGTGCCATATAATTTACCTCATTGGAAGTGTATGAAGGAGCATTTTATGTTATTGTCTTTGTTTATGACAGGACCTACTGCTCCTAGTAGTGATATTGATGTACACATGCAACCATTAATTGATGACATAAACCATCTATAGGAGGTTGGATTAGAAACTTATGATGTTGTTGAAAGTGAAACATTTATAAAGCATGCAGTTATTTTATGGACTATAAATGATTCTCCAGCCTATGAGGATTTTTTTGGATGGAGTAATAAAGGATATATGGATGTCCTATGTGTAACCATCAAACTCATTCAATAAGGATGTTATTTGGAACGTGGGCATAGATGGCAAAGAAGAAAATTGTTTAATGGCAAAGTAAAATTTGGTTAAGCTTCTTTGCACTTTTCTCGTAATGATGTGGTTTACCAACTATCACATTTGGGTGTCCTTACACCTAACAAACACCTAAGTAACAAAAAGTGAAAGTGAAGTGTTGTTGAACTCAATTAGAATAAAAGAAGCATATTTTTCAATTTGCCATATTGGAAGGAATTACTATTGATGCATATTCTTGATGTGATGCATGTTGAAAAAAATATATTTGTGAGAATATTTTAGGAACTCTAATGGGAATTGATGGAAAATCGAAAGACACAATTAAGGAAAGATTAGACTTGGAAGACATGCATATAAGAAAAGATTTGCATTTAAAAAGAAGAGATGATGGATCGTACATCATTCCTCTTGCTTGTTACAACATGTCAAAAATAGAGAAGAAAATTTTTTGTTAATTTCTTAAATCAATCAAGTTTCCTGATGGGCATGCATTTAATATAGCCCGTTGTGTGAATGTCAATGAGGGAAAAGTAACAGGGTTAAAAAACCATGATTTTCATGTACTTCTAAAATAATTACTTAGTATTTAAACTCTATTAATGTCTAGCCTTAATAAAACATCAACTAAGAACAATTTAAGGATAATACATAAATGGAATATAAATCTCATAGTTATGATATATGATTATTTTATTTGTCATGTAAATTTATCCCATTAATGATATCATATACGTAGGAATATGCATATATAAGATAAATAATACCTTCAAATAATTATGTCACTAAAACTACAACAACTGATTGGCTGTAGAGCATAAACTAATAGTGGGGACCATGTATTTCTATGTTAAAAGTATTAAGACACAAATATGATATAGGCCAAACATAACATGGTTATAAATTTAAGGTAGGAAGGAATGTAAAAAAAAATCATATAACACTTATTGAAGACTTTTTGGAGAAAAAAAAAGAACCTTTCCCACTAATAATGACTTCATTTGGAGCTAGACTATAGATTTAGAAGGTTGAAATAGGAGGAGGAAGTTGATATTGGTGTAGTATCAGTTGTCTAAAAGAGGCTAACAATGATCATTAGGAGTTTACAGTATTTTCCTTATCAAATACTTTGTTTCCTATCTGGAATATAGAGGCTTTAATAATTTGGTAAAAGATATATATTTTGTTGATGGATAAATTGTATTTTGATAAATTACATTTATATGTTGAATTTTTCAATAAATATTTTTATGCATTAAGTGTTACATATATATTATATTGTCAAAGATGAAAAGGTAAAATATTTAAAGTTTTCATATCAAACCAATTAATTAATATATAGATCAAAACGAAGCATAAGAATATTAGCTTCCATGTCACTTTTGTCTATGCCTTTAACAATACTTTCTAAAGAGTATAGTTTAGTCCATCCTTTAGAAGTAAAAGGAAATGCAAGGCTCAACAGCCATTATGAAGACTTCTATAATTGTGCTAGCCATATAAAAGTAACATATTTAAAGATGGAGGGACATTTTTTCACTTGAGTAATAAATAGAAAGGAAGTTGGTTCTTAAGGAAAAAGATTGATAAGGATTTGGTAAATGTTTATTGGTTACGAGCTTTTCTAGAGAGTAAAGCTTCTTTCAATAACCCACTTTTCTTGTACCATACCCTAATTCTAGTTCAGAACCTCTTCAATATTTAGAGGAGAAGTTTTCCTTTTAGGTTCAACAATTTCTTAGCTAAAGTGGAGTGTTTTAAAGGAACAATCACTAAAAGACTCAGCTTTAATGTTCATGGACCGAAACTTTACATATGCATGAGAAATCTGTGGCAAGTGAAGAATAAGCTTAAGGTTCTTAACAAGAGGAAGTTTAACAATACTCCTCTTGCAATCTTTGAGACTAACATGAGACTAAATAGAATCTAAAATACTCTTTATGAGTTCTTGCAAGATGAAGAAAAGATAAAATTACTTAATTGTAACTAGACATCTTAGATTAATTATTCTCTTACAAAATAAAGATCTAGAATCTTATTGATCAAGGAGGGGGATAAAAACTTAAAATTCTACCATAAATCATTACTTTCAAAGAGATAAAAATAAAATTGCATCTTTTAGGAATGAGAATGGACTTTTGCTGTTATTCCAAGCTGATATTTTACATGAAGATGATCATTTTTTTCTCACTATTTGATGTCCTACTAATGCATAGTCTTATGTGATTGCTCTTTAATATTTCGTCAAGGAATAAGAAGCTGAATTCTTGACTAAGCCTTTCAATGCCAATGATATGGAAATAACTTTGTTTGCCCTTGAACCTAACGAGGCTCAAGGACCTGATGACCTTAATGCCTATTTCTTTTAGAAAACTTAGTCTCATAATAACACATTGGTTACTGAAGTAATATTGAAATTATTTACCAATGGCAAAATGCTAAAGGATTCCTAATGTACATAGACTTAACTCTATGAATAAATTCAGATTAATTTCCTATTATAATATCGTCTATAAAATTATGTCCAAGTTAATTGCTATTAGATTGAAAACCACTTTAGATCAAGTGATTGATCCTTTATATGAAGCTTCTATTAAATGGATACAAATTGGTGACAAATTCTTGTTAGCTTAAGATATTTTCAAGAATTAGAACATAGAGCATTCTAGTAATAATTTAGCTATAAAGATTGATTTTCATAAGGCTTTTGACATATTGTATTGGAACTTTATCCTGAATTCCCATTTAGATTTTGTGCTATCTTTGTTAAATGGATTGAATAATGCATTATCACTCTCTTATAATATTTTGATCATTGCAAAGCCTAAAAATCTCATCAAGGGAGCTAGAGGATTGAGATGAGGAGACCCTCTATCACCCTACCATTTTCAGTTTGCATATGGAAATTTTAACCAATCTTGTCAGGTGTCTGATCATCCAAGAGAACTCCACGTATATTGGTCTTCTTATATATTATTTCCAACAAACGTTGTTAATACTATAGAACAGTAAACTAGGAGATTCCAGTGATAAAGAGACTAATAGAATTAGTAAAAGTAAATTGGAGTGATGTATACCTGCCTAAGGAGGAAGGAGTACTTGGCATAATATCCATTAGATTCATTAATACAATACAGATTATTAAGAGGACATGGAGGTTCTTTGTAGCAAACCCTTTAGATTAAACGGACACATGCATACTACCTAAGGAATGAAAGCTTCTAGTACATAAAGTTAAAATATAAATCATATTCGACAATGATCTATATCATCGAGTCAAGTGTGAAAGTTAGAATGTAATTTCTACATAAGGTAGGAAATTAAGCCTCTATAATGTTTGGCATGATAATTGGGTCAATGCTTATCCTTTTAGTAGAGTTTCAAAGCTATCCCATCGAAAAAGAGAGACCATTAATAATGCCTTAGTAAATAAGATCTTATCCTTAAAGTTCTTTTATGCAGTTGATTGGGAATTCTTTGGTGAACCTTAACTTGAATTGCCATCTCATCTCAAACCATGAGGACTCAATTTGATGGGGTAGGCATCCCTCAAGTACTTCCATCAATGAATCTTAGAGAAAAATATTGAGAAATCATGCTCCTAGAGTTATATGATGCAGTCTTATACGGTTCAAACAGGCTTACCCTATAGCTTCTTTCATGATTTCATTTGTAGCTTTTAGAAGACTCCAAATAAACTAAAGTCATAATAATTACATATCACAACATTACAACATCGTTAACCATCAAAAGAATCCCGGATTATGCAGACAAATGGATACAAAAAGTCTATCCGAGGTCAAGAAAGTTAACTCTAAAGGGTCTCCCCAACAAGCGTAAGAGTAGCAGTAAGACATCAGTATCTATAATCCTCTTCAAAAATTCCGTAACTGCTACTTCCTGGATTTATCAGCCTGAAGATGAAGAAAAAGTAAATTTAGCCATGATCAATTTGGTGGAAGTCGAATTAGTGTCTTAAATGCATGGCGACAACAGTAGAGTATGTTCCACTGGCTGTCAATCTAAGTAATCTCCAACTTCTATGTAAATCTATTTCAAGACTACGAAACATGTAGGAATACAACTCCCAAAGCCATATCAAGAATATACCATAGATGGCCCATGACATACCCTATGTATCAGCTTTTCAAATGCTTCAGTTCCATTTTCTTCAATATATCTCTCTGCAGCAGTTAGAATGTCATCTGGCTTACTGAAGGCATCCTTGTTCCTTGGGACATACCAGATATTGATAGTTTGTCGCGGGTTGATGAAGAATGGCCTTAAAAAGTGCTCATAAACATATGCGCCACCACTGAAGTATGGGATAACCAGCCAACAAGTAAAAATTAGCTTTCCATATGACCATATTGGAATCCTGCAATTATAAGAAAGAGAGTTAATATAGATGCAGTATAAACTTGAAATGTAACTAACTGTTCATCCACTGAAAAATGGTAACATATGAGGTTGATTAATAAGGAACATGATGCAAATGAGTTTACAGCGTATAAAATAAATAAAGAGGACAATCACTCCACAAAATTTGATTTGGTGAGATGAAAAGTGGGATGTGACGATAAAGGTAGCAAGTGCTAAAATTTACTTTATATTAGAATTTTTGTTATTAGATAGGGACTAATAATCAATTTGTTCAGAACTTAAACTTATTTAAGAGTAAAAAATCCTTATTAAAGTAGGATTAAATTTTATTTTGGGCATCTTAGTTGGGAACCCCTTTATTACTAAGATAAGGGTTACAAAGACATGTACATATGTGTGTGTGTGTGATTCAGCCCTTCAATAAAATAGGCCCTAGTTTTCTCTATAAACTTCAAATTTTCAATTATTAAAAGTGATTTCCAAATATTAAAAGTGATTCTTAGACCTTAGAAGTGATTCCTAACTTCCTATCCTAGGAGTGATTTCTAGAACTATCCATTGTTTGTTTCCTTCACTAAAATCCCAGCAATTCCAGCTGAATTTCCAGCAACCCAAACCTAAAATTCCAGCAGTAACAAACCTTAAATTCCCACAACCTAAACTGATCCAGACTTGAAACTCAAATTCCGGCAGCCAGATTTTATAAGTTCTATGAGCTCTAGCTACTAGTCTTATATCTCTTCTATTCATAATAAATGAGGCAATTCAAATGTATGTTAATTACCAATAATCCTACTCCTTGGATTCCCCATTAGAGTTTATGCTACGAAGAAAGCAACATGATTTTTGCATATAACACCACTAAACTTGAAGCTAGCATTCCCTCAGAATGTAGCACAACAAATTTCAGCCAAATATTGGGAAACATGTACTGCCAAAGTGTACTAACCAAAAGCTATCATAAACATGGGTGATTGCATCCAACAGTCAATTTTCGGTGAGTTAGCAAACTAATATGACTTACATTTGTAGACTTTCTCAACACGGGAACGGGCTTTAACTGATTGCAAGATTAGTTTATCAATGTTATTTCCCTTGTGATATGGGGTTAACACAGTGAATACCAAATGACTGTAACTAATCAGAAGAATCTAGAGGAAGTTCTCAAAGATAGTGCTTCAGACAAAGGTACCACTGTTACACAATAAATTCCTATTCTGTTGATGATTTATTCCATTCAGGCACTAACTTAAACAACACAATTAAATTTTTATGTGTTGACCAATAAAAATGAAAATGTTGACCAATAAAAATGTAACTAATGTTAGTACCTATAAGTACATTACCATTCAAGGACTTTGGCAAAAGTAAGCTCAAAGAGTGTAATCATAGAGTAAAGAACCCAATAAGTGAGCCACTGCTTATCATCAGCCTGTGACTTTGTCTCAATAGCTCTGATTGAGGCATACCTGTCAAAGAAAATCCAAACTGGTGTAAGTCTGGTGAGAATCCATCTCAGCAGTATGACCCCTAACTAATAAAGTTACATAACACACGCCCGCAAACGCAGAAGCGAACACAAAAGAACCCACGTAAAACACAATGTTAAAGAGTGGCTTCGAAGACGGGGTCAGGGAAGAGTACTTACAGAGGATATACAAGACTAACCACAGGCCTGCAGAATTAATAAACAGAAAGTTAGAAAAAGGCAATATATCCACAACATCAACAAAGAATTTAGTCCGTAGGACACTAAACAGGAAAGAACAAAACAAAACCAAAAATCTAATTTCAAGTGACCCACTGGTCTCAACATCTAAGAACCATCATCCTCTCTTCATCTCATTTTGGGCATTAAAGAAACATATCGTAAAGCAGCTACAATTAGCATCCACCAAGAACTAAAAGGAACAGCCTTGAGAAGCACTTCACGCACTACCTTCAACGCATATCAAGACTTCACCTTCACTCTACATCTCTCTTTTCCTTGCAAGCAAATTGCTCGAGCAAATAAACCAATCTAGTCATACACAAAAAAAAAAAAAAGGAACAGGAGGAAACGAAAAGGACATACGCGGCAAGAACATCAAAGTTCTTAAGAAGCACCTTCAGGAAGCTTCCAGCTCCGGATCCCATATCTGTTATTGCAATCTCTTTACAAATGTACAAGTTTTCTTGTCTTCTTACTCTGTTTGCTTCCCCCTCTCTCTCTCTCCGTCTTTTTCTTATTCTCTTCCAAATCAAGAGCGCGTCAGTGTGGCTCGGTGAGGAGTAGACAGGTCCGTTGTAATGTAAAAGAAACTTTGGAACCTGCGACAGAAGGGTGGTATGGTAGGATCCACTGCACCAGGGACATTAAAGCATTGCTCGGATCAGGGAATTGGATCTCTCGTCTCGTCACACTGATTGTTTTCACCTAATGGTGGCCCACAGTTAGAATATGAAATTAAGAATATCTGGAATTTCCCTCCACTGACAAACACGCGCCATATAGGGAATGGGTGGACTGATGGTAAATCTTAATTGGTAAATAAAATTTTAAAAATTGAATCACTATTGCTTATGCATGTCGTCCCTTTTTATTTGGTAAAAGGACCGAATACATAATAGTCTTCGAATATGGAAGAAAAATAGGTAATACGAGTATTCAGTTTCATATGTTGCGATTAGGATAGTCTTTGTTTTAATTTGTATTTTATAACCAATGAGCCATCTGAAAATTATGGATCTTTGCTGCTAAGCAACACAAAGAAAAAGGGAAATTTTGGGATTCATCGTAGCAAGTCTTTTTTGATGATTTCTGAGTCACCATCAACCAAAAACAAAAGTAAACTAAAATTCAAACCCCTAGTATTACCAGTAAACTGCCCTTTCTTTACTATTTGTAAGCAATCTGGTGCTGTAGAATATCTATCTAGCATTGAACTCAAGGGATAAGCTTGCAGGCATATTCTGGTGGCTCCTCAGATTGCAGTTCTTCAACCTAACTTCCAAGCCCAGATTTTTCATTCCTCTCAACAGCGGAACCACGTGATATTCATGTATCACGACAGGTTAGCTTCTTAAGTAATAAACAAATTTATTTGGATATTCCTACTCGTCGATAAATTGAGTTAGAAGAAGGTAGTTGCTAGAGAAACGTGAATATGAATTAGTTGATGAGATTCAGACAAGAGAAATAAACTATCCTTTTGAGACAATCATTCTGTCAAATCAAGTCCTTCAAAGTCTGCATTGCTTAATCAAGTCCTTCAAAGTCTGCATTGCTTAGTCACATTTTTGGCTAAGCTAGTTCTGGAAATAATTTAAAGACAGTTCATCTCAATCTCCAACATCAAGATCTGGAAGCCCTTTTCATACGAAAGGAAAAGACTGCAATTTTTTTTTTTAACATAAAGGGAAAAGGAAACAACGAAGCTAAATGAGTCGGGGAAAACAGATTCCCGACAGATCCTCAATGAGGAATCTATGGCATCCTAAGGGTGGTACATCAAAATAACTCCAATGTCGTTCAGAATGGCATGGGCGGCGAGCCAGTCCTCACATCTATTGCTCTCTCGGAAGATATGGCGATGAACAACAGACCAGTTCCGGTGGAGGAGCTCCCGAATACCCTTGACCAGAAGGATGCTCGACTGCGAAAGGGAGGACACAGAGGACAAGAGCTGGTGCACCTCCAACGAATCCACTTCCAGCTCGATCCGACGGAAACCCAATCTCAAGCGAATGAGAGATCTGTGTAGACTGCCCAGAGTTTCGCTGCTTGTGCTGAGCACCAACCGATGAACTGGGAGAACCCACCTCGCCAACAAAGAGTGCAATTGATAAACGGAAAAAATAGAGGACGGCAATAAGAACATTTGCATGCGCAAGAAATTGGTCATTGAGTTGAGACTAAGCAAGTGTTTTCCACTGGACAGATCTTCTATTCCCCGTACTATATTCTCCCTGTTCCCAAGGCTTTTCACGGGAGGAAACAAAAGTTCCCCTCACTTTCACGCTTTTCAATCCAAGACATCTGAAGCATCTACAAACTCGAGGAGTCACTTGAGAGTAAAGAAGTGCTTTTCATTCACTTCGCAATCAATCAGTTGAAAACAAATTTCAGCACCTACTGTTGAACCCACTGTAGTTTAGCAGCATTTTCTAATGATTGAAAACCATGCATAACCCCCTTTTACGAGATTCTCTGTTCAGTATTACTCTGTCTTATTCTATTCTATAAAATCTCAGTCATTTATTTTGTAGGATCCACGCGGAACCCACGCGCAATTTACGCAAGACCCATATAAATAAATGGCTGAGATTTATTGGACAGAATAAGACACCATAATATTGGACAGGAGATCTGGACTCCCCTTTTACCTTATGCGGAGGCCCCAATCCCACTAGGAAGTATTGAGGCCCGGGTGAACCACTTTACAGACACTAATGATAATTAGAATTCGGCAACTTTTCAACACCTGCTCTCTTTGCCGATCTGCATGGTTATTGCAGGTATCCTTCTGTCGAAGCCGTTCCTAAGGGCGGATATGCTTATTTGGGGTGGCACAGATACTGGTCATTTTACAACGACGTCAGCCTACTCTATGATCATGCACCAAGAGGAAGCTATGAACATTACGGTTTAGAAAACTATCTGACAATGACAGGGTCCACAAAGTATCCAACATTTCTTTGGCTCCTTTTGCAGGACAAACTTCTCACCAATCAATAGTGGGTCCACAGACGGCTAGCTTCGGATTCGAACTGTCTCCATTGTCACCTCGAGGAATCTTCTCTGTATGTCGTGCGGGACTACCCCAAAGCCCGCTCTTTATGAACTCGATTTCCCTCACAGGTTATCACTGCTACGTTCTTTTCCATGGACAGCACAGAGTGGCTCCTCCAGAATCTCCACACCCACCGCTTGGTGGGAGGTTTCAATTGGGTTACCATCTTTGGCACAACTTGTTGGTTCCTCTAGTCCTGACACAATAAGGCCCTCTTTGAGAATCACTTCTCCTGGCCGAATTCACCGGAACATCAGGTCCTCAAGTATGTACGCCAGATTCACTTGGCGACAATTGGGCAACAAAGAACTCGAATGAGCAATGGCCCTCGTCGGGAGTTACTCCTTGGCTGGAACAAGCCTCCTTAAGATTGGGTGAAACTTAATACGAACGAGGCCACCAAAAGCTCCAGCACCTCGACCACAACGGGTGGTCTACTACGTAACAGTGTCGACACTTGGTTTGGGGGATTCGTCCAGAACATTGGTTAGTGTCCCCTGCTAACGGCGAAGCTTTGGGGTGTGCTCTCTGGCCTTAATTTGGCTTGGTCCCTGGGATATCGCCATTTGGCGTTAGAGGTAGATTCGCATGCAGTGATCGACATGCTTTCTTCGCCGGTGTGAGCCACATCCTTGAACCCGTTAGTGCTGAGTATCCATAAACAGCTATCTCGCAACTGGGTCGTAGACATTTGACATATTTACCGAGAAAGTAATCAGAGTGCGGAGTAGCTTGCGCATTATGCCGAACAGTTCCCGCTAGGACTTACTACCTTAGAGCACCCACCTAGGGAATGCTTACCTTTCCTTTTATTTGATGAATCGGGGTCCGTCACCCGAAAACTACCGTGTAATTTGTAGCATTTTGCTTCCTTAGGAAAAAAAAAAAACAAAACCATGCATAACAAGCATACCTCGTAAAGCGAACAAAAAGCTCTAAAACTATATGACAAGAAGACGACACGTGAAATCGTGGCCCCGTCAGGGAACTACAATACCAGTTATAAGCGTTTGATGATGCTATAACTAATTTTCATCACAATAATTAATTTCAAATATGTTAAAAGTGTTTCCATAATTCAGAATGTAAGTATAACTTGAAATAGCGTATACAAAAAATCAAGAAGTTCTAGGGCTGATTATATGCTTGTCCAATATTAGTACCATTAATCCCACCCATGCTAAGACTCGAATTAGTTCATCCAAATTGCTCTTGCGGCAAATACTAACGGTAACTGCAGAGGCTCTTTGGACGTTAACTTGAACAAAATTGCAGTATCTGTACTCCACAGCCAATCTGTGATTATGATACAGGATGTAAGAGGGCTAACCAAATGAACCTCAAATCCTTTTGAAGAATGTAAACCATGTGGAAGCCGACCTATGAAGCCATTTGTTTTGGAATCTGTTTCTAGTTTCATTCTCATATATCTTCAGGCTCTGTTGCAACCAAGTTGAAACCTGCGGACGTTCAGTCTTCCATCCAGTGCAAGAGCCAAAACATCGTATTCCTCCACATACCAGAGCTCAGAAACAAATGCCTAAATGACATCAACAACCCAAAGGAGTGTATTTATATGTCGACAAGTTGTAAGTATTTTTTATGTTAATTTGTTACATGTATTAATACCTCAAATCCACGGATTTTGTCATTCAGGCGGGAAACTAGTTCCTGGAAAAATTGGAGTTGATTGGATTGCTCCTGCATCAAAAGCAGCCACTGAAACAAGTTAACTTGTATGAACAAAAAAGGCGATGCCCCAGTACAGCAATAGGGAACAATTCTGAACTGATGAAGGTTCTCTTGTAACAATGGACTTTGTAACATAATTATCATCCCAAAGTATGCATTGGGTTCCAGAACCAACCAACTTTTGGAATTAATGTGAATATTATACGTGAAAGCAAGCACCAAAGATTAAATTCTACCAAGTGATGATAGAGTTACAATAATTACCATGGAGGCAGCTTTAGGGGAACCCAGTAACCTTGCAAATGAAGTATGAAGAATAGCAGCATCATACTGCATCATCAAATGAAGCATCAAGGAGGTAAATACAAAAGATCTGTTTTCCTTACGCAGCATGATTAACTTCCTAAAATGCAGATGAACAGCAGGCATAGGTGGACTGGAGAGTCTCAAGGCCAAATTTAATAATGCACTTCAGAAGGCTTCTTCAGAATGAAACATTTCCAGGGGAAAAAGTAGAAGAAATTTTCATTTAATACGAGTGAGAAAAATGAGTTTGACACATTTCCTTATTGAAAAATTTCTATTTACTTTGATACACCCCAACTCCTAGCAGTTCTTTTTCAACCCTAAGCAACCAGAACTCTATTTAATCTCTGCAACAATATCAGAAAATGGATTTTATAGCAACTCTTAAGTAGTTCAGACAAGAAAGGAAGTTCACACGACTCTTACAAGTTGCTTTTCTGGGGCATGTGGAAGTGCAGCCCTCAGTTTAACACGAATTGAAATGGGATCAGTTCCAGAGATAACCTAAGAAAGAGAACAAAGCATTGCCTTCGTCATCAAAGCTTCAAGACTATTATTTCCAACTGTACATTAATAAGTGCAAAATTAGATGCTAGATGAAGAACTTATCATGCAAATGGTGATGCTCAAGTTACAATTACCTGCCTCATTGACCCATCAAATTCAGTGAGTAGTATCATAATCATTCTATGATGTTGGAGAACAGGGAAAATAATTTCTAGTAAACATTAACAAATGGAGTGGTGGTTCAAGCTAACTTGATTGATGAGAGAAGCTACTCTTAAGTTTAGATTGAAGATTGTGACACTCATCTCTACTTGATTAATAGCTTCTCTTAGAATTGGCAATGCCTCACATGTGATCTTAATATGTAGTTTACTATTCTGGTATACTCCATTTTTTGGGGATGAATTTCATTTCTCTTTGTAATGTCCACCTTTTTTTAATGAATAAATTACTTATTTTCCAAAAAAAAGACCAAAGTTTGCTCAGATCATTAAGTTTATAAGAAAAACAATGGATGAACTTTAGGCCCTCCTTTCCATTCCATGCCCAAAAATCCAAAAATAGTATAGGACAAAATTGTAAGATTACATAAATCAAAGTTTATAGCTCTAGCAAGGAGAACATTTGAGTGTATTAGGCTGGTTACGTAGCTTTCAAGCTGATAATAACTGACTTTGGATCACCAGGGATACCTCAGACCATTATGAAAGACAATTCCTAGGAATATTAAATACTGGTAATTTGCTATTTAACATTTTAGACTTGTGTCATACTCCATTTCTGAGCTCTAAAAAGATTATCCTCCAGAAAAATATCTTGGTTCATTTACCCAACCGAAAAACAAAATTGTTGGTACAAAAGCCTTGTGAATGGTTCAGTTTATGCATATCCTATAAACCACTTACTAGAAAGGGTCAGTTCAAACCAAAGCTGCTTCCTGATAACTGCAAGTAACATGAGCTAAAAATTTTCAAATTATATGCAAACATGACAGAAAAAATATGTGCAACGATCAAAATAAGCAAAATTGGTTAAAAACAGCAATGGAACAAGGGAAATAACTGAAAGTAACCTGCCAGCATCCCATGAGAACACCAGTCGAAGTTAACACCACCCTATCCAAAACAATTTTTAAGGGACAGATGCCCTCTGCAACAGCTTTGACAGCAGTTGCTTCAGCCTCAATCTGACAAGAAAAAAAGCATCCAAATTTCATAGTTAACATTTGAAAAAAGTTAAAAAGCCTTTCACAGCATTGGCTTGTAATTTTACCTCTTCTTCAGTGGCAGGAACAGGTAGAATATGGTGAGAGGCATGAAACATGCTAAAATGGTACAAGCTAGAGTTCTGAAACCAAATAGCTAAACCAAAATTCATGTAAGAACACTACAAAAATGATAATTAAAGAATAAAGAACATGGAGAATAGTTATTTCTTGTAAATCAAAGCAACCACCAAGTTAAATCTTGCAAACAACAATCACATAAAAGGTTATTGATAATACTCACCTTTATCAAAATATGAATTAAAGACATGCTTTACAGCTTCTCTGTTAAAAGCCAATCATAAAAGTAGAGACTTTAGCTTATTGATCAAACTACAAACACCTTCAAGCAAATTTAAGATAAGAACATGGAAACTATTTGTTTGACATTATATAACAAAGAGATGCAAAAGCTTTTGCAAAGATTGCTACACTCAATGATTGTGTAAGATTTATATCTAAATAGCAATTAACATGCCATTGATCAAACTATAGCAAGCGCCAGGCAGTCTAATTTATATGTCCCCTGCCAGACTCATCACGCTATAGGTTAAGTTTGAATATAACAAACTTGCCTTACCAAAGTATTGCAGGAAGAGATATCCTTTTAAAAGGAATATGTTGATCACAATAGCAACATTAGGTAACAAATAAATTATGCTATGCTGATTTCCAGTAAAACTATCAATAAGCCAGAAAAGGAATAACAAAAAGGAAACTAGGTGCTCACGCAATTGGGATAGAGTATTCTGGGTTTAGATAGAGCACATTTGCCCGGACAGGAGGCTTTGCTTCCTGTAAACAAGTGCAAAGCATCATTCAAACTACAAAGACGCAGAAACATGAAATACACAAGATTATTTTCTATGCTTAATTGCCCACATGTTTACCTTAAGTACAGGTCTTAAAGACCCATCCTTAACGGTGAAAAGTTCAGAGAGTAATAATGATTGAGATGTTTCACCATGTTGAAGAAATCTCGCTCCATGCTCCTCTAAATCCTTTTCCATTTTATCATATAAAATTGACCTTTGCTCCCCATTTGAGACAGAAGGATCTGATTCAAGCATCCTCTAGCATTAGTATCGCCAGATCATCATTGTTTTTCTAGTCCACTAGTTTTAGGCCATAGCTAAAACCTTGAGAGTGAATGAACCAAATGCAGAAATATGCACTTGATGCAGTAAACCTTGACAGTGGAATGAAGAATTAAGATTTTAGACATTGATGTGAAAACTGATAATCAATATCCCTTTTCAGCCGGCAGAAGCAATCCACATCTTAAAAAAACACAAACACTACACCAGAATTCTCTTTATGGACCCAAGATCTTGTGCAACCGCACTTAGGTAATAAAGGAAGCAACAATCATTAATTTCTGTAGCCAAAACGGATAATCTCATTTGGTTTTTAACTATAATACCCCTGGGAACAAGATTAAGCCCACAGATCATAAGAAAGGACGAAACTTCGTATTCAATAAACATGCTTAGTTCTCATCTTAGGCCTAGATCGCTGACGGATGAAATCTGCTTAAAAACAGATATTCAAGTAACAAATAAGAACGAGATTCATGGTAGAAAGTTAAATAAACCTGGGAATTTTCAGTTTATGCTCACTGAATTCTCTCATACCAAACACCGATAATAAATGCTCGGAATTAAAGAGCATACCCGAAGAAGAAGAGGCAGCTGGGTGATTGTGGGAAGAAGAGTTTTTAAAAGCCATTTGAAGGATTAAGAAGTAAAAGCAGACGCAGATACACCAAATTAGAACCACAGTTTTGGAACCGTTCGACCTATTTCTCACCAAAGCCACGTCCATGATTTCACCGATTGTTCGATGAAAGATGATGAGGATAACAATACCATCCTCATAACATTAATGCCCCAGCCGGGTGCTTGATTCACGAGTTTACGGAGGAATTAATAGGCAAGATATAAAAAGTAAGTTATTGTTAATTATTATTACAAGAACAATAATTTAATAATTCACTTTTAAAGAATTTTTTATATTCTCTATTTAGTATAGGAATGAACTCATTCTTTAATAATGATTTTTTTTAAAAAATTCTAAATACTAATTAATTAAATACAATAAATTAAATAAATTATTATTATTTAAAATAATATTATTAATTAATTATAATCAATTAAAATATAATTAATTAAAATATAATTCATTCATTAATTAAAATATTGTAATTAATATAATTAATTAAAATATAATTCATTC